>OZ023337.1:2248708-2526208 GCA_964007535.1 Brachyptera risi
TGTGAACAGTGGCGGCCGCCAATACGGGATCTGTGTGTCGTTCAAAGAGATTGAAATATAATATGTAAACGCAGCATATTTGTTGTTAGACGAGTGATATGTGGGCATGTTTATATTTAATTTGATAGGAAGCTTCTGTCACAATTTCATGATGAAGCAAATATGTCACCGGCCTTCCTGTTCATTCGTTGCTCATTTTGATCGTTATATAATTCAATTGATGACTCGGAATAGGAATAGGCCACTGACGTCACGAATCACGTGACATTCCAAGATGGCTGGATAACCGATGTAATAATTGCATTTGTTCTGCAGTAGCATTGGATAACAACAGTCTTATGACATGTTGATTGTGCAATGGTTACTCACCGCTGTGTCCCCGGATGTACACATTATTTTGATAGTCCTGGAAGTTATCTCTATTATTTTCCAAAGATCATAAGTTCAAGAAGTTAGAACCATGGAATACTAGAATACGCAAATCAATGACCCAGCTCAGGCCTATAGCTACATCGTATTATTATCCCACCAATATTTGATCTAGGTCTTGTCCCGAGCCTGGGTCTAGGCCAAGTAAGCCTAACCTTATATATTTAAACGTAATGAAACTTGAAAGTGAAAATATGACTGGGCCATGTTAGATCTGGCCTAGGAATATATTTTCACCTGGATGTAGGGCCAGGTTTCATCTGCCAAATTGACATATTATATTACTGTCAAGTCGAACCTAAATTGATCATTTCAATTTTCAAGACTGAACGAGAAGGCTTGAGTTTCTACAATACATACTGATAGAAGGAATACAAACTCTGTCAAATAAGTAGGTCTATGCTAGATATAGCGAAAAGTAATTGATCAAACACTGCTTAAGCCTACGTGGCCTTTACAAGTAAGTTGCCGAATGGGCACTTTTCAGCCGTCCATACATCATTAACATATGAATTTCCCGTATACTATTCGCATACTTAGATTCACTTTCGAATGTATATAAATCGATATATTGTTAGAGATAAGAACTTGCCCACATGTAAATGAGATATACAAATTGAAGTGAGAAGCGTACCTGCAGCTTTGCCTGGCTTATAGGCCTACTTACCAGTTGACACCAAAATGGCGGCATTCAACCTGCAATCTCTATCCTTCTTATGAGGCAGTAGGTTCTTGTACGGTGCCGTAGACACGAACGACTCCAGGAAATGATCCGTGTAGCACCTTGACCTTGCGGGGTCAAGTTTGATTTTATATATATATATATATATATATATATATATATATATATATATATATATATATATATATATATCATTATGTTGTTTTAGTTGAACCACGATGTGGTGGAACCAACCTATTGCATCATCATATAAAGAAGGCCCACCGACTCACATACTGATAACATGGAAGGCTTTTATGGTTTCTTGCGGTCAGTTCAGAGCCAAAGGTCCCGATTGCCTGTCGCGATTCAGCGGATTCCCTCGTGCAGATAAGAGAGTGGCTACGGTACCGGTGGCATTGTTGAAGTCACTAACAGATACAACTACTAATCTAATCATTCTACTGGGCCGCGAGAATAGCATTGTTGTTTTATATAGTTCGATATAAAAGCGATAGTTGCGCTACAGGCAATCGGGACGCTGGACTCGGTAATTGACCCCGGAAATATTTCATTTTCGAGACCCAATTTGGGTCACCTTCTTTAGGCCTATATTATGATGAACTGGTTGGTGTCACTACATCATGGGTGAACTATGTCTTATTTTTTGTACTCCTTACATTCATAAAACGTCTTCATCCGTTGTGAAATGTTTGTGAAATGTGAAAAGTGAAATGTTAGAATTCTATTCAACTTCATTCCTTTAATCAACTTCTTAAACATTTCTTTAAATTAAAATAAGTAAAACTGCGCTATCGAATATTAATTAAATAAGACGGATGAGACGGAAGAATACACGTGAAAATGTTGGAGTTGGCTCTACTTGGACGGCAAAAGATCGTTGCCTCCCGCCGTTGTTTTTTCTTGCGCGTGATTGGTGGAAAGTTGCCGTCGTCCGATGTTTTGACGGACGTCACGTGACATAATCGTTATGGGTACCTAGCTTGAGACGGACTTTGAATAATTCAAAAGAGGCATGCCCCGACACCGTCCCCTGCCGAAACGCATGGTGATGGGTCCAGTAGGCCTAATCTGATACCATATATGAATATTTGAAATTAATTTCCCAAATGAGAGTTTACTGTTGAATAAAATAGGGTTTCGTATGCTTGTCTTCTCAGCAGGAAGTAATTATATGTACCTAATTGATAATAAATGTTCAGAAGATGAAAAGGAGATAGTAGGAGAAAATATTATTAAGCGAATAATTCACGGCTACCCACATTCGTTTTGTCTAACTGGTCAAACGCGAAATATGCGTTGTAAGATGAGCGAGATATCTGAATAAGGTATAAAAGTCCTTGAAGTAGTTCCACCCTTGCCACTTCATTGACTCTGGTATTCTACACACCTTGACAGATATAAAAAATACTTCATTGTTGGTCAACTCTTGAATCTAGAAAGCAGTGAATCTCGACAACTTAATTCTGTCACAATTTTTATGATATATTCTATGAATATTATCAGTCATTTTATTTTTTTTCTTCACAACGACTGATCAGAATTGCTTAAAAAATCGTAATAATGTGTAAAATCCATGGATACACAATTAGAGAGAATTTCATTCCATTTGGAGAGATTTTATTTTTCAACATTTTCCGCCCAGCCAAATCTTATGGGGTTTTTAGAAACTTTGAGATGATGATTCTCAAAATCGGTCCGATCGATTCATCCCAAAAACTATACAGTTCTAAGTTGGATGAGTTTGGGTGTACAAAAAAAGTTTCATGTTGATCAGTCAACCCCTGCGACCTGTGGAGTGCTTACAAACAAAACAAAAAAAACACACAGACAAAGCCCTATAAGAGTGGGATGGAGACTTCGCTACGCTCATCAATGAAGTATATTTTGTATTTGTCAAGGTGTGTATCAAGTTTTCGATTACTATCTATATAGATAGATCTCTCATTTTGATGCGTATATAAAGCGTTTGCCTGGATTATGTATACTGAAGACACACCACTGTTTACCAAATAAAGATTCAACCAAACTTGGAATTTTAATCTTTTTCATTCACTTTTTCCATATCTTTCCCTTGGAGAGTGCATTGGAACAGCATGCTGTCTGCTGGAGATAAGCACTGGAACTGCATGTGGAGCTCAGCTGTGACGTCACGTGTTCTGCTACTGACGTGAACCAGATCAAGATAAGGCAAAGGTAACGAGGACGTATTTTACAATTGAATAAGTACTGTGCGATAAGTGAGAGGGAAACGCGGTATATCGCTACGTATGATGAGGGAGATATGAATGTCAAATGTATTCGGAACCTATATATATATATGAAATATATATATATATATATATATATATATATATATATATATATATATATATATATATATATATTTATATATATATATATATGAAATATATATATATATATATATATATATATATATATATATATATATATATATATATAAATAAATATACATATATAAATATATATATATAAATATATATATATATATATATATAATATATATATATATGTATATATATATATATATATATATACATATATATATATATATATATATATATATATATATATATATATATATATATATATATATATATATTTATATATATATATATATATATATATTCATATATATAAATATATATATATATATATATATATATATATATATATATATATATATATACATATATATATATATATATATTCATATACATATATATATATTCATATATATATATATATATATATATATATATATATATATATACATATATATATATATATATATATATATATATATATATATATATACATATGAATATATATATATATATATATATATATATATATATATATATATATATATATATATACATATATATATATATATATATATATATATATATATATATATATATATATACATATATAAATATATATATATATATATATATATATATATATATATATTTATATATATATATATATATATATATATATATATATATATATATATATATATATATATATATGTATATGAAGATATATATATATATATATATATATATATATATATATATATATACATATATATATATATATATATATATATATATATATATATATATATATATATATATATATATATATATATATACATATATATATATATATATATATATATATATATATATATATATATATATATATGTATATATATATATATATATATATATATATTTATATATATATATATATATATATATAAATATATATATGCCTATATTCATATGAATATATAAATATATATATATATATATATATATATATATATATATATATATATATATATATATATGTGTGTGTGTGTATACATTCCAATACAAGAAAATTGGGCGTGTCACGGTGTAAGCTATCACGAGCTATATTTTTTTCCATATTATTGGGTTTTAACGACGCACTATACTGATGACTACGATCTTTTGGCGTCGGTGGATGATGAATGAGATGATGGGATGATGAGATGAAAAGTTATTTTATTAGGTGTTGCGGATGGTGGGAAGGAGTCGGTCGTGGCCTTTTGTTAAGGAACCATCCCAGTATCAACCAGAACGACAGAGGGAAGCCACGATGCACCCCTGTCAGGTTGGTCGACCATGGCGGGAATCGAACCTCGGGTTCCCGAATGACGGCTCAGTGTGTTACCACTCGGCCACGAGTCACGGTACGAACTATGATATGCATTACGTAGATCATTCATGTCTATGTTTCTTTAATTCATCCATCCAAGATCAGAGAAACTACATTGGTTAGGCCCTAATAACCAATGAGAATACAATCTTATAAACATATTTTATTGCTAAAGGAATTAATCCGACACTCGAACATTCGAGTAGGCGTCCATACTTCACTGATAAGATCATTCCAATTATAACCCTTGACTACATTGATCAAAGGTCTATCAAATGTATCCAATCGTTCATAATAATCATTCGTCAATTGTCAGCTGAGGTACTCGATATCTATTTATAACTGATGTACGTCATAGTGGTCGATCAAGTAGTTTGCTACCACTCAGAAAACCAAACTTTGAGACTTTTGCAAATTGTGGAAATATTCAGTCTTCTCATAGTTGAAAGTTGAACCCGACAAACAAACTGCATAATAACTGGTTAGACGAGCTTTAGCGAGGATTCAATTTGGCATATTGAAAAAATGTGATGTACGTTCTTGTTTTTTTTTTTGTTTTTTTTGTATAGTTTTTTTCGGTTTTCCACAGGTCAAACGGCTACAGCTATCAACTTCAAACTTGTTTTTGTTATGGCTCCTCATCTAACTTAGATCTGTATAGTTCTGTGGCATTATCGGATGGTGACTTTTATTTTTATGAATTTTAGAAATTTCAAAAATACCCATTAAAATAACACAGCGGAAAAAAAAGAATATTTTTATTTTCCGAAGGAATGAAATTTCGCGTGAAGCTGAATTACATTTTGATACACTTTTCCGGAAATTTTCAGCTCGATCGGGTCAGCCATTTTGGAGAAAAAACATAAAATGTGCTAAATTGGTACCACTCGAAGCAGTTTTTACCCATTTATAACGTAAATGTCACCCAATTGGTGGATGTAGGCAAAAGTTTGGCGAAAAAGTCGACATACTATTACTATCCCCTCGTCTCACAACGCATATATGGCGTTTTCCTAGTAATAAAACAACTATAACAACTGATATAAGATGACAAGTAGTAGCATAATAATTCATATTTCAATTTTTATTACTTGGTTATTTCACATGATTGCTATTTTACATTGGTACTCATTTGCCACCTGATGTAAGCCTATTGGAGACGAAAGATAAACACAATGGCTATTCGTCACAACGGAGATACACTTCATATATGTTTCAATTCAGTCCGTAGTTTGCAGTTTAAGTTATGAACAAAGTATTTTAGTTTGGACTTGGATCGTGTCTATCTACACAGGTTGTACATTCACTAAATCCTCCTCATTATTCTCGATCATTTCCACATCTCCGTTCTCTTCGTCAACCTCTCCCTCATCAACCTCCGCCTCATCCACCTCGTCGACCTCCACATCGGCGTCCTCCACGTCCTCGTATTCTTCCGACAACGGCGCGGGCGTCGTCAACTTCCTCCTCGACCACTTCTTCTTCTTCCTCCTACTCTTCTTCGACTTCCTCCTCCAACTCCTGCGATTGTAACGACATCTCGTCTTCCTCGTTCCCGCGGTACTTGTCGCCTCATCAATCCCACCGCCACCCTCGCTATTCACAATCATCAATAAACCTGCTCCTAAATCCTGTGGCACTTCTTTATCATCTGCCACTTCGGTAACATTACCTTTATTCCTCCATTTCCTTCTTCTTCCTCGACCACAATCTCCTTCTTCGTTCTCATCACCTACTTCTTGGTGCCTTCTTCTATACTTCCTCTTCCTCCACCTGCATCCTTGACTCTCTTTAGCCACTTCTTCGTCGGCGACCACCACGGCTACATGAATAACCGAAACTTCCTGTGTTTCTAATTCATCGGGGTCACTCAAGTTTCTTCTCGCCGTTCTCCACTTTCTCTTTCGGCCGACATATCCGTCGTTTCCTCCAGAACAGCTCATGCAGTCGGAACACCCGGTCCTGTTGCCGTCTGAACGATCTTCCGTGGTTGCCGTGGTTGCCGTGGTTGCCGTGGTTGCCGTGGTTGCCGTGGTTGCCGTGGTTGCCGTGGTTGCCGTGGTTGCCGTGGTTGCCGTGGTTGCCGTGGTTGCCGTGGTTACCGGGGATGCCGTGGTTACCGGGGATGCCATGGTTACCGTGGATGCCATGGTTACCGGGGATGCCGTGGTTGCCGTGGTTGCCGTGGTTGCCGTGGTTGCCGTGGTTACCGGGGATGCCGTGGTTACCGGGGATGCCGTGGTTACCGGGGATGCCATGGTTACCGGGGATGCCGTGGTAACGTCGTTACCGGACTCTGAACTGCTGTCTGGGAGATTGGTGTCTGCAGTGGCTGCGGCCAGACATAACATAACCAGCAGAATCTGAAGAGACAGAGAAATGTTGACAGCTGGTTTGTAGTAACAGTAAAGTCTCTTTGATTCGAAACTCGGTGGACACAATAATACTATTTTTTAATATCAATTCATCAAAGTTTGAGTTATACTCCAGTAAATCTGAGCCAAAAAGGGCCGTAACCTCATACAAATTGTAACAGAGAATTCTATCGTTGAATTTTGGCTGCCTCAAAATGTACAACTGAATTCAAAAAAGTTTGCTCAAATCGAAGTCGCCATTTTGTTTTTAATCGAATTTTCATGAAAATCTTATTTGATTTTTATTGGCCGTTGTCAGTGAATCACATTCCTACATTTCATTTTGAAATCACGACAAAAATGTTTCACATGACACGAGAATAAATTAGAATAATCGGACGAAAATTGCCATGATTTTGTGATTGAATTTAAATTAATGCCAAATTTCATTAATCAGATCTAGTGAACAGGGTTCAGGAGTTGAAAATGTAAACTCAACGAAATCTCATTCAGATAATCATACGTAACTGCTTTAAGTAAAGTTTGCTCAAATTGAGGCGGCCATTTTGTTTTAAAATACATTTTTGGGAATTAATCAATTTGATTTAAATAGTCGACCATTATCGATGAATTGTCAATTTTTTTTCATTACCATGAACAATGAGTTCGTTATATAATAAAAATACATGATCAGGATAATTTCACTACAAATTGAATGAATTTTGAATTAAATTCGGATGAATATAATTTTGTGAAATAGGCTGTGGGGAGCAAGCGGTGAGTGGTAAATATCTCAATTGAACGGTAAAGTTATCTTGTGATTATATGAAACGACTGGCGAAGAGTTTGCCGAAATCAATGGTAATTAAAAAAATTGCATATATAGTCAATATGTGAAAAAAATATTTTTACGTGTTTTATTCCTCAATTTTCACAGGAAAGACACATCTGTGTAACAACAGAAAAGGTATAACTTTGATTATCTAATATCAATAATCCAATGTATTCATAAACTCATTCGGTATCTCGTAATTTGATCTAGAAATGTTTTCAAATTTGAAATCTCAAGCTCGCACTTGGAAATGGTCGAGCATCAAGCCCAAGCTTGAGCAATTAAGCTTGTACATCCCTAACAATCTAAATCGACATTTGAAGGAGAAGCACTGGAGCAGTGGATGCTTTGCTTTGACACAGTGTGTGTGTGTGTGGGGGGGGGGGGGGTGTATGTTACCGGCACATGCAGCTCGGTTGCTAACGCACTCTCTCATGTGATCCGGTAGAAAAATGACATGTCGGACCTGGTACGATCTCCGCCACCGTCCATCTTTGAATGGGCTTTCCCGTAGTTTCCCTTTGTAGTCTAGGACACGACCGCTTGCTTCTCACTATCCTTCCCATTGCCTAAGAGACCTTCATCTCAATATCTTATTTTTCATACTTTCGAAGCCAATAGATTTATATTATCATTACATCGCGTCTGTGAACCCAACACAAATGATTTAATCATAGCTCAGTGCTTTGCTTTGCTCCAACTCTTAGTTTTGTTGTTCAAATGACAGACATATCTCACGTTTTTTCTCACATAAGAAGGATTTTTCGTTAATACTATGTGTATTGCACATAATTGCCACGCGGATATCAGATATCAGGATATCAATTGTGTTTTTTTTTCATGTAACACATTTTCTGCGACGCTTATAAGCCTACTATTGCCAAATAGACGCCATTTCCGTGATTCTTTCACGGCAATCCTGCATCCTATATATATATATATATATATATATATATATATATATATATATATATATATACATATATATATATATATATATATATATATATATATATATATATATATATATATATATATATATATATATATATATATATATATATATATATATAAATATATATATATATATATATATATATATACATATATATATATATATATATATATATATATATATTGATCTCTTGTGACGTAACAGACTGATGAATGAATTAAAAAATGATGTGGAATGAAGAAGTAAAAACAATGGAACAATAAAGAATAACTTACCGTTATTCTAGCCATATTGGCTGCACTAAGTGTTGACTCTGACGCTTGTGGCTTCAATGTCCTGAACACTACAACACATCGTTATATAACAGCTGGACATTGCATGACACTGACCCTTGACACCGCCAAACATCAACAACATTATTTAATCGCATAATACTAGGAAGTATGAAATATATATTTGTATCCACTAAAGAAGGCTCGAACCACCCGTGCGCTAGTGGTGTGGGATAGGGGGGACGGTCGTTCGGAGCCTCCATCTCTCGTGGATACAAGTTACACAATAGAGATGAAGGCTCGAACCACCCGTGCGCTAGTGGTGTGGGATAGGGGGTACGGTCGCTCGGAGCCTCCATCTCTCGTGGATACAAGTTACACACGAGAGATGAAGGCTTGAACCACCCGTGCGCTAGTGGTGTGGGATAGGCGGGACGGTCGCTCGGAGCCTCCATCTCTCGTGGATACAAGTTACACACGAGAGATGAAGGCTTGAACCACCCGTGCGCTATTGGTGTAGGATAGGGGGACGGTCGCTCGGAGCCTTCATCTCTCGTGGATACAAGTTACACACGAGAGATGAAGGCTTGAACCACCCGTGCGCTATTGGTGTAGGATAGGGGGACGGTCGCTCGGAGCCTTCATCTCTCGTGGATACAAGTTACACACGAGAGATGAAGGCTCGAACCACCCGTGCGCTATTGGTGTAGGATAGGGGGGACGGTCGCTCGGAGCCTCCATCTCTCGTGGATACAAGTTACACACGAGAGATGAAGGCTCGAACCACCCGTGCGCTATTGGAGTAGGATAGGGGGACGGTCGCTCGGAGCCTCCATCTCTCGTGGATACAAGTTACACACGAGAGATGAAGGCTCGAACCACCCGTGCGCTAGTGGTGTGGGATAGGGGGGACGATCGCTCGGAACCTCCATCTCTCGTGGATACAAGTTACACACGAGAGATGAAGGCTTGAACCACCCGTGCGCTAGTGGTGTGGGATAGGGGGGACGGTCGCTCGGAACCTCCATCTCTCGTGGATACAAGTTACACACGAGAGATGAAGGCTCGAACCACCCGTGTGCTAGTGGTGTGGGATAAGGGGGACGGTCGCTCGGAACCTCCATCTCTCGTGGATACAAGTTACACACGAGAGAAGAAGGCTTGAACCACCCGTGTGCTAGTGGTGTGGGATAGGGGGGACGGTCGCTCGGAACCTCCATCTCTCGTGGATACAAGTTACACACGAGAGATGAAGGCTTGAACCACCCGTGCGCTAGTGGTGTGGGATAGGGGGGACGATCGCTCGGAACCTCCATCTCTCGTGGATACAAGTTACACACGAGAGATGAAGGCTCGAACCACCCGTGTGCTAGTGGTGTGGGATAAGGGGGACGGTCGCTCGGAACCTCCATCTCTCGTGGATACAAGTTACACACGAGAGATGAAGGCTCGAACCACCCGTGTGCTAGTGGTGTGGGATAAGGGGGACGGTCGCTCGGAACCTCCATCTCTCGTGGATACAAGTTACACACGAGAGATGAAGGCTTGAACCACCCGTGCGCTAGTGGTGTGGGATAGGGGGGACGGTCGCTCGGAGCCTCCATCTCTCGTGGATACAAGCTACACACGAGAGATGAAGGCTTGAACCACCTGTGCGCTAGTGGTGTGGGATAGGGGGGACGGTCGCTCGGAGCCTCCATCTCTCGTGGATACAAGTTACACACGAGAGATGAAGGCTCGAACCACCCGTGCGCTAGTGATGTGGGATAGGGGGGACAGTTGCTCGGAGCCTCCATCTCTCGTGGATACAAGTTACACACGAGAGATGAAGGCTTGAACCACCCGCGCGCTAGTGGTGTGAGATAGGGGGGACGGTCGCTCGGAACCTTCATCTCTCGTGTATACTGGTGACACAAGAGAGATGAAGGCTCGAACCACCCGTGCGCTAGTGGTGTGGGATAGGGGGGACGGTTGCTCGGAACCTCTATCTCTCGTGTATACTGGTTACACAAGAGAGATGAAGGCTCGAACCACCCGTGCGCTAGTGGTGTGGGATAGGGGGGACGGTCGCTCGGAGCCTCCATCTCTCGTGGATACAAGTTACACACGAGAGATGAAGGCTTGAACCACCCGTGTGCTAGTGGTGTGGGATAGGGGGGACGGTCGCTCGGAGCCTCCATCTCTCGTGGATACAAGTTACACACGAGAGATGAAGGCTTGAACCACCCGTGCGCTAGTGGTGTAGGATAGGGGGACGGTCGCTCGGAGCCTCCATCTCTCGTGGATACAAGTTACACACGAGAGATGAAGGCTTGAACCACCCGTGCGCTAGTGGTGTGGGATAGGGGGGACGGTCGCTCGGAGCCTCCATCTCTCGTGGATACAAGTTACACACGAGAGATGAAGGCTCGAGCCACCCGTGCGCTAGTGGTGTGGGATAGGGGGGACGGTTGCTCGGAACCTCTATCTCTCGTGTATACTGGTTACACAAGAGAGATGAAGGCTCGAACCACCCGTGCGCTAGTGGTGTGGGATAGGGGGGACGGTTGCTCGGAACCTTCTCTCGTGGAGACAAGTTACACACGAGAGATGAAGGCTCGAACCACCCGTGCGCTAGTGGTGTGGGATAGGGTGGACGGTCGCTCGGAACCTTCTGCCGTGGATACTAGTTACACAAGAGAGATGAAGGCTTGAACCACCCGTGCGCTAGTGGTGTGGGATAGGGTGGACGGTCGCTCGGAACCTTCTGCCGTGGATACTAGTTACACAAGAGAGATGAAGGCTTGAACCACCCGTGCGCTAGTGGTGTGGGATAGGGTGGACGGTCGCTCGGAACCTTCTGCCGTGGATACTAGTTACACAAGAGAGATGAAGGCTCGAACCACCCGTGCGCTAGTGGTGTGGGATAGGGTGGACGGTCGCTCGGAACCTTCTGCCGTGGATACTAGTTACACAAGAGAGATGAAGGCTTGAACCACCCGTGCGCTAGTGGTGTGGGATGAGGGGGACGGTCGCTCGGAACATTCTCTCTTGTATTGGACGTTACACATGAGAGATGAAGGCTCGAACCACCCGTGCGCTAGTGGTGTGGGATAGGGGGGACGGTCGCTCGGAACCTTCTCTCTTGGAGACAAGTTACACACGAGAGATGAAGGCCCAAACCACCCGTGCGCTAGTGGTGTGGGATAGGGGGGACGATCGCTCGGAACCTTCTCTCGTGGAGACAAGTTACACACGAGAGATGAAGGCTCGAACCACCCGTGCGCTAGTGGTGTGGGATAGGGGGGACGGTCGCTCGGAACTTTCTCTCGTGGAGACAAGTTACACACGAGAGATGAAGGCTCGAACCACCCGTGCGCTAGTGGTGTGGGATAGGGGGGACGATCGCTCGGAACCTTCTCTCGTGGAGATGTTACACACGAGAGATGAAGGCTCGAACCACCCGTGCGCTAGTGGTGTGGGATAGGGGGGACGGTCGCTCGGAACCTTCTCTCTTGGAGACAAGTTACACACGAGAGATGAAGGCTCGAACCACCCGTGCGCTAGTGGTGTGGGATAGGGGGGACGGTCGCTCGGAACCTTCTCTCTTGGAGACAAGTTACACACGAGAGATGAAGGCTCGAACCACCCGGGCGTTAGTGGTGTGGGATAGGGGGGACGGTCGCTCGGAACCTTCTCTCGTGGATACAAGTTACACACGAGAGATGAAGGCTCGAACCACCCGGGCGTTAGTGGTGTGGGATAGGGGGGACGGTCGCTCGGAACCTTCTCTCGTGGAGACAAGTTACACACGAGAGATGAAGGCTCGAACCACCCGTGCGCTAGTGGTGTGGGATAGGGGGGACGGTCGCTCGGAACCTTCTCTCGTGGATACTGGTTACACACGAGAGATGAAGGCTCGAACCACCTGTGCGCTAGTGGTGTGGGATAGGGGGGACGGTCGCTCGGAACCTTTTCTCTTGTGTTTAACGTTACACACGAGAGATGAAGGCTCGAACCACCCGCGCGCTAGTGGTGTGGGATAGGGGGGACGGTCGTTCGGAACCTTCTCTCTTGTATTTGACGTTACACACGAGAGATGAAGGCTCGAACCACCCGTGCGCTAGTGGTGTGGGATAGGGGGGACGGTCGCTCGGAACCTTCTCTCTTGTATTTGACGTTACACACGAGAGATGAAGGCTCGAACCACCCGCGCGCTAGTGGTGTGGGATAGGGGGGACGGTCGCTCGGAACTTTCTCTCTTGTATTTGACGTTACACACGAGAGATGAAGGCTTGAACCACCTGTGCGCTAGTGGTGTGGGATAGGGGGGACGGTTGCTCGGAACCTTCATCTCTCGTGGAGACAAGTTACACACGAGAGATGAAGGCTTGAGCCACCCGTGCGCTAGTGGTGTGGGATAGGGGGGACGGTTGCTCGGAGCCTCCATCTCTCGTGGAGACAAGTTACACACGAGAGATGAAGGCTTGAACCACCCGTGCGCTAATGGTGTGGGATAGGGGGACGGTCGCTCGGAGCCTCCATCTCTCGTGGATACAAGTTACACACGAGAGATGAAGGCTTGAACCACCCGTGCGCTAATGGTGTGGGATAGGGGGACGGTCGCTCGGAGCCTCCATCTCTCGTGGATACAAGTTACACAAGAGAGATGAAGGCTTGAACCACCCGTGCGCTAATGGTGTGGGATAGGGGGGACGGTCGCTCGGAACCTTCTCTCTTGTATTTGACGTTACACACGAGAGATGAAGGCTCGAACCACCCGCGCGCTAGTGGTGTGGGATAGGGGGGACGGTCGCTCGGAACCTTCTCTCGTGGAGACAAGTTACACACGAGAGATGAAGGCTCGAACCACCCGTGCGCTAGTGGTGTGGGATAGGGGGGACCGTCGCTCGGAACCTTCTCTCGTGGATACTGGTTACACACGAGAGATGAAGGCTCGAACCACCCGTGCGCTAGTGGTGTGGGATAGGGGGGACGGTCGCTCGGAACCTTCATCTCTCGTGGAGACAAGTTACACACGAGAGATGAAGGCTTGAACCACCCGTGCGCTAATGGTGTGGGATAGGGGGGACGGTCGCTCGGAACCTTCTCTCTTGTATTTGACGTTACACACGAGAGATGAAGGCTCGAACCACCCGCGCGCTAGTGGTGTGGGATAGGGGGGACGGTCGCTCGGAACCTTCTCTCGTGGAGACAAGTTACACACGAGAGATGAAGGCTCGAACCACCCGTGCGCTAGTGGTGTGGGATAGGGGGGACGGTCGCTCGGAACCTTCTCTCGTGGATACTGGTTACACACGAGAGATGAAGGCTCGAACCACCCGTGCGCTAGTGGTGTGGGATAGGGGGGACGGTCGCTCGGAACCTTCTCTCGTGGAGACAAGTTACACACGAGAGATGAAGGCTCGAAACACCCGCGCGCTAGTGGTGTGGGATAGGGGGGACGGTCGCTCGGAACCTTCTCTCTTGTATTTGACGTTACACACGAGAGATGAACGCTCGAACCACCCGCGCGCTAGTGGTGTGGGATAGGGGGTACGGTCGCTCGGAACCTTCTGCCGTGGGGTAGACTCATTGTGGTACTTGATATTGTGCACCTTACTTTACTGAGCCTCATCATATTCATATAGTGGTCCTTGATTCAGTGGTCCTCAAATGGATGCGAGAGAGTGAAAAACAAAGTTGATATTGTGGGCCCTGATTTAGTGATCCTCAATATAGTGAACCTCAACATTTGTGTATTGTGGTCCTTGATTTACTGATCCCCATTCGGACGACGACCACATTCATATAGTGAGCCTTAGTTTTCTGAGCCTCGAAAATGCCCGACAACCAAGTTGTGATTGTGAGCCTTGATTTTCTGATCCTCAATATTCTACGTCAGAGCCTCGGTTATACAGCAGCGATCCGTGTTTCTTTTGAGAACTAATATGTTAGCCCCTGCTTTTAGGCACCTTACGTGGCAGTAGTGTTATATGAGATGCATCTTTCCACAGTGAAGTCATGGAATTAAAATACACAAAACTAATCAGATATCTATCCATATCTGCACTATCAATGAAGATTATTATCTTCATTAATGACCTCAATCGATACTAATAAGTACTATCATCATAATAATATAATATTAATAATATGATTATAATATTATAATATTAGTATACTAATACTAATAAAGTATACTAATATCACTTCATTGTGAAATTCTAGTATACAGTATCACAATTCTTGTTGGCCACGTCTTGAGCAATATTAATACGAATTTATGACGAATATAGGCCTACTTCACAATATAACTTACGAATATACAAGAAATATGTTACAATATCGTGAATATGTAGTATATAGATGATTAGACGAGCTTCAGCGAGGATTCAATTTGACATACTGAAAAAAATTGGTGTTTGTTTTTATGTTTTTTTTTTTTTTTTTCTTTTTTTTTTTTTTATGTTTTTTTTTCGGTTCTCCACAGGTCAAACGGCTACAGCTATCAACTTCAAACTTTTTTTCGTCATGGTTCCTCATCTAACTTAGATCTGTATAGTTTTGTGGCATTATCGGGTGGTAACTTTTTTTTTTATGAATTTTAGAAATTTCAAAAATCCCCGTTAGAATAACCCGGAGGAA
Organism: Brachyptera risi; assembly: GCA_964007535.1. Classification (NCBI taxonomy): domain Eukaryota; kingdom Metazoa; phylum Arthropoda; class Insecta; order Plecoptera; family Taeniopterygidae; genus Brachyptera; species Brachyptera risi. The sequence continues at coordinate 2,264,577 of OZ023337.1, forward strand.
AATACTTGAAAAATCAAAATTTTTCCAGACCTCTCAAATTTTCGCCGAATATAAAGGAAACTATTAAGCACATTTTGAGAGATTTTTTGCATCAATCGGATGATAAATAACGAAGAAAACGCATTTATAAAGCATTTTCCCATAAATTTAGGCTATTACGGGAACCAATTAAATCTATAGCAACAAGTGTCACCAATTAATTCAAAACGATTGAAATGAATGAAGAGGAAGGCCGTGACATAACTGATTCTCGTAAGGTTTTTGAACGTTTGGAGTGATCCAAGGTCTGTAGATGTAGATTGGGTTGACAAATTATTTTTCATTCTAGATTTCTATACCCCTCGCTCGTCTAACAACGCGCATCCCGCGTTTTCCTAGTTAGGTGTAATTCTTCATTTGATTGTATCTCTATTGTATAATTAGACGAGCTTTAGCGAGGATTCAATTTGACATTCTGAAAAAAATTGGTGTTCGTTTTTATGTTTTTTTTTTTTTTTTTGTTTTTTTTTTTTTTATGTTTTTTTGTCGGTTCTCCACAGGTCAAACGGCTACAGCTATCAACTTCAAACTTTTTTTCGTCATGGTTCCTCATCTAACTTAGATCTGTATAGTTTTGTGGCATTGTCGGGTGGTAACTTTTTATGAATTTTAGAAATTTCAAAAATCCTCATTAGAATAACCCGGAGGAAAATACTTGAAAAATCAAAATTTTTAAAGACCTCTCAAATTTTCGCCGAATATAAAGGAAACTATTAAGCACATTTTGAGAGATTTTTCGCATCAATCGGATGAGAAATAACGAAGAAAACGCATTTATAAAGCATTTCCCATCAATTTAGGCTATTACGGGAACCAATTAAATCTATAGCAACAAGTGTCACCAATTGATTCAAAACGATTGAAATGAATGAAGAGGAAGGCCGTGACATAACTGATTCTCGTAAGGTTTTTGAACGTTTGGAGTGATTCAAGGTCTGTAGATGTAGATTGGGTTGACAAATTATTTTTCATTCTAGATTTCTATACCCCTAAGCTCGTTTAACAACGCGCATCCCGCGTTTTCCTAGTATATTTCATGATCCAACTTATTTTTCTCACATTCATGTTTCACAGTATAGTTAATTCAAACCAAATTTCATTTTTGGATTCATACACAAATATACTTCCAAACAGTGGAGAATCCGGCTCAAATTCATATCACAGATAATCGAGCTAAATATTTAGCTCGATTATCTGTGTTTAAATGTAGAGATAACTCATTCATGATGAATCAATTGCTGAAATATAGATGGTAAAATGTGATCAAACTTCGTGGAAACTCGTAAAATGTCTGTCATTTTGATATAAAACTGAACAATAAGCATACGCTATTCATTACTCATCAGTGGAGAAATGTAATCAATATTGGGATAATTAAAATGCGTATAGTTCCATCTGGGATTATCGCTATATCGTACCGACTAAAAAGTCATTCATTCATTTTATTTATTCATTTCTACAAGTAGTTTGGAACACCTCGTTGATTGATGATGAAATATGTACAATATAAATTCAAGGCTAGATAAAACTAACTAAGCATATTGAATAATGGAACAGAATAATGAAATTGAAATTAAATAAGAATATTGAATCTTCTCTCATTATGCTGGCCAATCTTCAATCCTTCTCTTCAATCTTCCTCTAAACTTTCATAATTCTATCTCTTCTCCATTTTCATAGAATATTGTGTCATCAAAATCATTCCACTCCCTCCGGGTCTGTTTGAAAAGGCAAACTTGCCTATATGTCCCTCTTACAATTTTAGCTTGTACTCTTTTAATTGCCATGCGATGTTCTGTAATTGTAATGTGTTTTGTCTTCAACAGTTTCACCATATATTTCTCTCCACCCATCTTTGCCTTGCCAAGCTCTATGGAAATTACAAAGTCTATCAATTTTTCCTCTTTCTTCCAACGTTATATAATTCAAGGCTGCAGGGTGGAAAACTACGATGCAAATTTATCGCATCGCATTTTTTGTAAATTTTGTATGCAGTTTCAAAACTCCATGAACTAATTTCTTCTATATCACAATGAAAAGTTGGCCAATATCGTGTAATATTTATTTCAAATCAATAATTCATTATATCAAGTTGTTATTACGTTACACTGATGATGAATTTTTCGGTGAATCAATTTCTGTGATCAATATTTTCTGGTATTTACATTAAGATAACCGGCTAAAGACTGTCACAGTCATGTTTGATGGGGGCCTTCACTGCTTATTACGAATAAACTTCAAAGGTTTGAGCAAAAATTTCTAATTAACAGATACACTCTCAGGGTGCCTTTAGTCTCGATATATCCGCAGCGGAAATGTTCGGTTCTATTATGATATTTGCATAAAATGGAATGCAAGTTTCGGGTTTGAAATCGCGTCTTTCAAGGCGAACTCGCTATTGAAGATGTTCGCGGGGTAAAAAGCAGTCACACTTCGAACTCACATGCAAGAGTGAGTGCGACGACGATCACCATTTCGCTCACTTCAATTCACTTTGAAATAATTTAATCTTGTAATATAATAATTTTAATAATGAGCGTAGATTTATTAACGATTTTGTGAAATAAATTGTGAATTTAATTGAGACTGTGAGATCCCATCGACCTTCAGACCCACAACCAACAGAACCGACCCCAATCAACAGCAAGGTTATACGGGGATACGAATGAGAGGGTGATAATGAAACGATTAAGATTATTTTTAGTGATAATAGGTGAAAGTACGTTAAGAAAAACCCATTTTTTTCTGCGGGACTAGAACCCACGCACAGCGGTGACTTCAGTTTCTTAGCGCAGTACGTTAGTTGATTGAGCCACGGGTCGGCTGTATATGCCTGTCTTTTCCCACAATGGTGTGCATCTATTTGTACATTTTATTCCAAAATGTCTTAGAAATGTCAAAATTATTCCCAAACCCTTAGTTTTCTGATTATGTCACGGAAAGTATGAGGGAAATGGACTTGAACTACATGGATATAGAACAAATGCACTCACAAAACAATTGTGTCTGGCATCTCACTCAAAAATAATGGAAATTGGACCTAGAACAAGAAGACTCCAAGGCGACGTATTATGAACTCAATTTTGAATTATTCTAGAGATAACAAGTGTCGAAAACGATGTTGATGCTGCTCAATCCAGTATCATTATAAGGTGTGCATGATGTATATTATCAAATGAAGAGTGACCGTATTTTAAAGATAACTATTCTCATCTAGAACTGTCCTGGAAGTTATTGAGAAAATCTATCCATTAGGTTAGGTTAGGTTAACTTCTTCATTAGAGATGGAAAAGAATGGCCACTGAGAATGACAAAGGTCTGAATATGTCTGTTGTGAATCATTCTGTCTAAACATCTATTATATCTTTTATCATCTTTCATAATCTCTCATGTTATTTTATATCCCAATATCTCGTCTCTCAAATACTGTAGACCTACCATTATTATTGAATAGTATCGTTAAAAGGCATTTTTCAACAACTGTGTGATTTGAATCCGAATTCCGCGCGTATTTTCTTCCGTTCTGGTTGGACAAAATTGAAACGAGACTCGCATTCGACCAACCACAGGTTGCCGTCGATTAGGCGCGAAAATCTCGGCAAGGATGCATGACTTGTACATCACATGAACCATGATCCATACACTTCTATGATTTTATACTCATCTGGTGAGTAAGAGAATAATATGATGTAATATCACTGAATTTGTTCATTTCAAATAATTAGTGTAATTAGTTCAATTAGTGTAAATGATCGAATACGAAATGGAATGAGATACATTATTTTTACTCATCATAATTGTTTTCGTAATGACTTTGTATTCATCTTTTGGTGATCACAATGATATGAGGAACGTCTACAGAGTCTGTGAACCTAGCCCCTCCCACTATCAGCACAAATTCTGGAACTTTGTCCAGAGTTTGTGCTAGGCCTCTATAGATTTTATGCCGAGAGCTCCAGAATTTTGTGCTGGGTAATTTACCAAGAAAATCCGATTATCAAAACATGAGGGACCAAGTTCACGCAGCCCCTCCAATGTCAGCACAAATTCTTAGTAATTGCATTTATTTTGTGCTGGGCTTGTATATTTTATGCCAAAAGTTTCAGAATTTGTGCTGGGTGATTTATCTAGAAAAAAATTGAGAAATGTAAGAATTTGACTTTTTGGAATTTGATGTCGCACATACCTTCTATGGAACTTATATTGAATGAATAATTGTATGTCTTCACCACCCTGATCTTGCAAGACAATACGATTAGACTGCGGTCTAATCGATCTATGATGTACCTAAGGCTACAACATATATATATATATATATATATATATATATATATATATATATATATATATATATATATATATATATATAAATAAATATATATATATATATATATATATATATATATATATATATATATATATATATATATATATATATATTCAGTATTCACCATCTCATCAAAACCGGAATTAAATCTAGTGTATCCAATCTGTATCCATTCTGGACGTGATACTGCGAACTTCCACTTGTCGGCCTGGTGAGTTGTTAGGCCAAGTTTGTGAGTGATGCATTATCAGGATGTTCAAGGCCATCACAACTGTGAAACTTGATCTCAACGAATCTTGACGGTTTTCAGTCTGCTTATCTCAGAGAAGACTGACAATCATTATTTCAATCTTTGAAATTATCATATATTTTATTTTCATATTCATTTATATATTCTCCAGTTTATATATCTTGAATACATGAGGTAAAGTTCTTATTCCTGAAACTTTATTGATTTATTAGATGAGCGTAGCGAAGACTACCATTTCATTATTAATAGCATTGAAACAGAGTTCTGTATTTAACTGATTATCTGTTTACAACAACAACTATCTACAGTAATTACTTTTACCAAGAAGACTGTATTCGATATGAATAACATATCATTGTGATTTATACTAGCATAAACCTACCCTTCGTTCTGTATGAACTTTAGCCATCACATTAGATGAACAAACTCAAACTAAATGTCAGTAAAACAAAGTGCATGTTAATAACAGCAACTAAAAATGTAAAAAATAAAATATTGAATGAATTTGAAGACCTACCTAATATACAGGTGGACAATGCACTTATATAATATGTTCATGAGATGAAATATTTAGGGGTAATTATAGACCAACACTTGAGTTTTAACAGTAACATTGAATATATAACTAAAAAGATGGGGAAAAAAATTGGATTCCTATCGAGGGCTGGAAAATCATTATCACAATGTACACGAATGTTAATATTTAAAACAATAGTGCTACCACATGTTGATTACTGTAGTACATTGCTGTGGAGTGCAAGTGATTATAATATAGACAAGCTGCAAAAGCTTCAAAACAAAGCGCTGAGGGTCGTCCTCCAGTGTGACCGTTACTTACCTGTTCGTGTATTATTAGAGCGTACTGACATGTTGACAATTAGACAGAGAGTTGAACTTAATGTACTTACTTTTATATACAAGTTAGAAAAGGGAGAACTCCCAGATTATCTGAATGAAAAAGAAGGGAACAAAGGAGACCATATAATGCACATGAGGAATGATCATCGCATTAAGGTACAAAGAAAGAACACGCTAAAAGAATTACAATCAATATTCTATAGTGGTTTCAGGCTTTATAATGAATTGGATGTTGCTATTGTAAATTCTATTGATATTAATGTGTTTAAAAATGAATGTATAGTATTTGTTAAAAATAAGTTTCCTCTCTAGGTGATCCAATGTCTGTGTCAGTATGTATGAATGTAATGGAAGTAGCAGGACTGCCAAATAAATAAATAAATAAATAAATTCAATAAGCATTTAACTCATTATCTGTCTTAAAGTAAATAGTTAATCACTTTTATTAGGAATACTGTACTTTAGCAATAACATATCATTGTACTTTGTAGAGCTACCCCTTATCTGTATAACTTGACTCACAAGATTCACCCTTGATTTTATTTACGATAACTATTATCCATCTCATAAATAAATGTATTACTGTTTTCATTTGAACAAAACTAGAATCGTCAACCATTTCTGTGTCAGTTCGATCCATAGATCGACTCTATTAACATCTCTTGGTTTTCTCCATCTCAAAGTGTTGAATTATTATTATTATTACAGTTTATTTCTACTTTTGAACTGGCCATTTATTTCAAATATGAATTAATTGAGATAATTTCTCCATCTACAAATATACTACATCATTGGTAAGCTTCAATAAACCTATTTTTCACCAATTCAATATTTCCTCTCTCTTCCTTGTTAATAATTAAATTCCCATCTTAATGCTTGGGCGTTCCCACGTTCCCTTTGAATTTTGACCGCTCTTCGTAATTATGTCTGTAAAGACATTGGTGACAGCAACGCTATCTCGTGAACAGTCACGTTAATTAAACTATCATTGATTTATATCTCACTTTGACAACGTCACAGAGATCTATCAATTTTATCAATTATAAACGTCAACTCCATCACAATATAATATGAAGATCTTTGGCCTAGGCCTACAAACAAGCAAGTTGACAAGCCTCTGGGCCAAAGATATTTATATAACCTGCTCTGGGCTATAGGTATTCATTTCAATAAATTCCATGAATACAAAAGACCTACCATGTTGAAGGATACTCAATTGTCATGGGATTTGTTGTACCTTCGATAAAAAAACACTCTCACTAATCTCAATTCATTTAATTTACAATTTGTGATTAAATGCAGGTGGTAAATGTCTGACATAAAACTAATTGATTGGATGAGCGAAGCGAAGACTCAATTTCACCATATCCGAAAAAAAAGTGCCTGTTTTTTTTTTTTTTTCGCTCTCCGCAGGTCAAATGCAAATTCAAAATCAGTTGAAACTTGGCATTCACAAGTGTCCTTATCTAATTCGATACTGTATAGTTTTGAGGCGCAATCGATTGAACCACTTCTGAGAAAACTCATTTCAAACTTTTCAAAAATTCCATAAGAATAACCCAGGGGAAAAAATTTGTGAAAAAAATTTCATTCGAAAGAATTTAAATTCTCAGAGAATTTCAATATAATAATGATACACATTACTCCGAACTTTCACTCAAATCAGATCAGCCGTTTTGATGTAAAATAATATATATATAATGTGATTTTTGTAAATCAGTCAAAACTATTAAAATACCGATTAAATCCAAGCCACAGGTGTGTTAAAAGGGTACTTAATTGTGAACGATTAAAACAAAGCCTTCTTTATTATCATAGAAATCAATTAGAAAATGGGATGGCAGAGAAGTATAATAACCAATCCAAAGATAAGTTGATATGTTCCAGCTCATCCAACAACATGGAAACACATAAAGCGTTTGCCTATAGTAATTCAAACAATGAAATTAACCACTAACCTAAGAAAAAAGTATAGGATGAACACAGATTCAATATATCATTCCTCAATCCAGTCTTCAGTGGTCTTGTTGACGAACGAATATTTCCCAATATCCTTCCTGGCTTCTCTTGGTCTTGTTTTGGAAACATGGTCTCTTCTTGCTCGATATTGAGGACACGATGTAGTGATACCAACATGGTCCCTACTTCATCGAAATATAAAGAAAGTGTATCCCCGTATAACCTAGCTGTTGGTGGGGCCGTTAATCAAACAAACAAGAAAGTGTATCGACTCCCATACTTATAACATGGAGGTATTTGTGGTTTCTTGCGGTCAGTTCAGAGCTAAAGGTCCCGATTGGCTGTCGCGATTAAGCAGATTTCCTTGTGAACTAGATGTAGATAAGAGTAGCTAAAGTACCGGTTGTATTGTTGAACTCACTAGACAAACGCAGCATATGCGTTGTAAGATGAGCATAGATATTTGAGTAAGGTGCATAATGAGTCGTCAAAGTAGTTCTACCTTTGCTACCGGTACTTCATCAACTCTGCAGGTACTATTGAAAACACTGCACACCTTGACTTCTTTCCATTTGGTAAATATTGAATCCAGACAGCAGTGAATCTGTCAAAATAATTCTGCTATTATTTCTATCTATTTGATGAATAAAAACCATCTATTAAATTATTTTCTTAAAAATGGCCAGTCCAAATTGCATACAAGTTTGTTAGTGTGTATCATTTGTGTGTTCACATTCAGGAAAAATTTGATTTTGTTTTCAAATTTTCTTGCTCATCCTAATCTTACGAGTTTCTTTCGGAACTTTGAGATGGAATTTCTCAAAACTGGTACGACCGATAAAACCCCAAAACTGTACAGTTCCGAATTGGATAAGTTTACGTGTAGAGAAAAAATGTCATGCCGACCAATCATACCCTGCAACCTGTGCAGTGCCCACAAACACACAGACAAAGCTACCGGTATATAATTAACAGAATGATGGAAGTCTTTGCATTCGCTCATCTAAAGAATCTATCATTTTCGTGCAAAACAAATGCAACTGCCAACATAATAATTCCACTGACCCTTGTTGTTTTATATAGTTCAATATAAAAGTGATAGTTGCGTTACAGGCAATCGGGACCCTGGACTGAGATTCTGACCCCGGAAATATTTCACTTTGAAGACGCGAGTGGGTATACACTTTCTTGATATTACAATGTCTGTTGGTATCACTACATCGTGTTGGGGATATTGCAGTCTTTTTTATAATCTCGCTCCATGCCACCTGATATAGCCAAGGATATTTGAGTCGTTCAGAAGCAAAACTTGCCTCATCCACTTTTCTCTCAAATAGAGTTATATACGTCATTTGTTTCGTCTGGTTGACATCTTTCATATTCTAGAATCAATTTGCAACAAAACTTGTCTAATCCAGGCCTAAAAATCATGCATTTACTTCAAAACTTGTCTCATCCATTTAGAAAACACATAAATGACTTGACTTTTAACTCGGACATTCATAATTATAACACAAGAAGTAAAAATAACATCAGTACTCGTTCTAATCATAAAACAACCATGTATGGGAAGGATTGTTTGTATAAAGGTACAAAACTATATGATGAGTTGCCAATGAGGATAAAATCGCTCGAGAGTTTTAATGCTTTTAAGAACAACTTGAAGCAGTACATTTTAAATGATCCCTTTTATACAATTGACGAATATGTATCTAGCTGCACATCTCACCAATAACTTCTTTGGCATTAATTTCTTATTCATTGGACAATATTTTAATGTGTTTGTAGACAGGTACATAATGTTTGTCTGTATTTGTATTCAATCTATTGCATGTTGTATGTCTGGAATGCTTGGTATGTTTTTATTTTTCTTATACGTTTATATATATCAATGACTTGCCATATAATTGCCTGTAATGTCAATTCCCATAGATGAATAAAAAATATCTATCTATCTATATCTAACCAATCAGCGTGCTGTAAATTGTTACGAAAGCCCATAGCTATATGCATATGCACCGCCTTTGAACACCTCTTGACAGTTTGGATTCGAAACATTTATTGATTCAAAACTCGTCTTATCCAAATTTGTAATAATGTTATTTTCAAAACTTACCTCATCCAACCTGTAACAATTAATTTGAAATAAATGAAGCCATTTGATCTGATTTTCAGGATTTAGACAAGTGGAGTTAACTAACTCACTGAATATACTTAAAAATAGGGTTAATATGCATTGGGAAATATATACAATTTTATTTTCCTGTTTATCTCAGAAACTCCAGAACTGTATAAGGTGAGTTTATCTCAGAAACTCCAGAACTGTATAAGGTGAGTTCTGCTTCTGAGCTCACACAAAACGTTTTTCTTGTACAAATTCTGTTATTTGTGTAATCAGCAGTAGTTTCTACTGATTTCCAAGCCTCCACTATACGCGAAAGGTGAAAGTTTGAATCGGAAAGAGGGTAGTTTGAGCACTAGAGTAGCCACTACTTTAGAAGTAATAGTCACTTTCTTCGTCATGGACCTTGATCAATTCATCTCTTGTCCATTTCAATCGTAACGTAATCTCCTGTTGATTTTAAATATTTCATTTTTCACAAAATTGAAATTTTCAAAATTGCCAATTGGTACGTATTGCTATCTGTATGAGGATTTACTCATTTCTTCAACAATTGTAACGAAAAAAGTTGCCTACTAATGCTGAGAAATGATAGTGACGAATACAAGAATTCCTGTACGCCTATACACGCAGTAACTTCAATGTTCACGAAGCGTTTCAAGTCAGATGGTTTGCAGTGGCGTGCAGAGGGTCGAATTAGAGAGGAGCAGACACCCCCTGACAGCTGCCATCTCCGTGGTGCGTCGCCCTCGAAGTGGCAAATTGAAGAGTGTGACAACTCAAACAAGTCATATATATGAAATCAAAATCTGGGTCATGGAGAAAGACGTAGAGAAGTAAGCGGGTGCAAAGCCGGTGACCCGCGGGGGGTTTGGGGGGGAAGGCCCCCCAACAGCCCCGCAGTGAATTTTTTTTTTGAAGTTTTTTCTAGGTGTTTTATAATTTTGATTGCTTTGGAACTGAAATTAGGCCTACTGGAAGAGAATAAAAACGACGAAACGTGTACATTGTACAACTATCTGCCCTTGAGCGGGAAAGGAAAAGAGGTGGGGTAAGATAAGCTGGGGAAATTGAATGCGTGCACTTGCTGCGTGCAAAATTGAAAATGTGATCTGTGTTCCCTGTCAACCTGTGGAGTGTCCTAAAAACTAGACTAACCATCAAACAGAGAGACATGATTTGGAGTGTTTTCCTAATGGTCTGAAAGTCAATTCGCTCACCTGGACTCATTACATAACTTGGTGCAGAAATTACTAATGAGTAAGTTGAACTGGGTGCTTAACCAGCTACCACCGATGGTTACCAATTGATCAATTATATTTTGATTTCAACTGATTCTCATATCATGGCTTTTATTGATCTTGGTAATGCCAGACCTTGGATATAATAATTGGAATTGAATGGCAAGCCTTTATTCTCGATGTTTCCTCATATGGAACAAGCACTCCACCTGAGGTAGGTTTGGGTACTGACTTATTTGATATTCCACATTCGTAAAATGATAGGCCTATACTTACCTCCCTGGTACCCCCATGCTCTTCCACATAACTGTCTACATTGATTCATTCGTACACAATCACATAGATGATTGTGTATCATGAATCTACGTACAATTATCAGGCCTTTTCTTCGGAAGCTTTTGAATTTGTACACCCACCCACTTTTGACGTGCTCCTCCTTATATATAGCCTGCACGCCACTGTTGGTTTGTATGCGTTGTATTTGTATGTATGGTTTGTAAAAGTAGATAATCAATCAAATATAGTAAAGCCCAAATGTCCACCAGTATGTAGGCCCTATTGAAGTGGAAGTCTCTGAAACACATATCTAATTAGTAATTACCATCAATTGTGATGACCATGGTCATGCAGACAGTACACTTTACCTCTTACTATCCATGCTTATAGTCACTTTTCCAAATACTGTACTTTGATCATTTCATTTGTTATTGCATGTTTAGCTATACAAATAATTCATTCATTGCTCATTTAATGCTCAATTAAATAAGATAGTGTTGACCAATGTCACCCCAGCTTTGAAGTTTCTGGTCACAGTGTTTCCTGGTATACACTTTACTGTATTTATGTTTTCTCATATTTCATATCTACATTTATTTATATTTTCATGATAATAACTCGTGGATGTACACAAATGCAGGTTATCTCCTCATCGGAATTAAATAATGTAAATAATACTTTTACTAATCTCATAAATGTTCAAATTGGCAAATCACAATAATTTTCAGTAACACTTGTCGGTATATACGTAGGTTTTACACAGAGAGGAGAAACAATGCATGTTCAGTCCGACTATATTAATATTATACATACCAATACAGTACAGTGAAACCTCCATGCATCATTTCCACGTCCATTGTTTTCCTAGTTGTTTCATTCATATTTTCCCACCCCACTCCTATTTAACGTGGATGGATTGAAACACAGTGGATGGAGGTTCCACTCATTATGACTGCCAGTAGGAAAGGAAATGACAAATGAAAAACAAGAGAATATTAATTACTGTGAGTTTTTAATAAGCAAAAATCTAATGTTAACTTACATAAGAAATAAAGTCTATTAGGTACACATTATTACAAATTATTTTCGTAGCATGGCATGCTTACAACAGTTGTATCATATATATTTTACATTATTACAGTACAAATCAATTTGCACATATCTCGTTGCTATCGCTTAAAACGTAACTTACACGAGAGGGACGTAAATCACTGAATAAACTGATGGAATAATAAACACGATTGATCGACAAAAACATTGGGATAATAAATCACAAAATTTGTAAATTATCTATAAGATATAAATTGCACAAAAAAATTGCAAAGAAAAATAGCGTAGGTGATTGTGACATGTAACAGAAGAAACTCATGTAAACATACACTTAGTTAATTGAAATAACAAGTATTTCATTTCGAAATACTCGAATAAATCAATTTCACGAGCCAAAAATAAATATGTACAGGGTTCAAAAACAACGAAACGCGTATTTTTTTACACAGTGATTCACTTTTGCACAGCATATAAAGCTAAAATAATTGACACAAGGAATTTCTATTCTAAATAGTAAATCTAACTTGAAAAAAGTTACGAAACAAGACTACGAGATGGTGTGATTAAAATGAAAACCAATTCCTCGAAACGGAACACGATAGAATAAAATATAAATCTTTTCCTACCCTAAAACGTGAGATAAGAAAATAGTTTTGATTAGTTTTTCTTTTCAGATTATCAGACGTTACAAAACCATGTGAAGAAGTTGAAAATAGCTTGGTGCAAAGAAAGATGTTAAAGTTGATACCCCTGAACCTCGGGAATCATTTTCAACTTCAAGACAAGACTGCGCACCGCCTGAAAATCTAACACTTCAAGAACTAGAATAACTGAAGTAAATAATCTAAATAATACAATTAATATTATCAATAATTAAATAATATATCAAACATTAATCACTGGTATCATATCAAAATATTCGGTTATGTCGTTAAGCGTTCCTTTACCGTTACTCTGCGGTTATATTCTATAGGTGTTTAGCGGCTAGTTAGTAGATTACGGTTTATTAACCGCAGCGTTTTGTAATATGCAATAATATAACTTAGTGTGGTATAACTCGTTACGTTCGTTCAACTTAATGGTCCCTCGTTAAAAAATATATAAATAATTAACTATGATTCGATTTCGTTCGCATCGCAAACTGCGGAAAAGTATTTACAATTAATTATGTCATTCTGAAAAATAAGGGCACCTTGAAAAAAAACATATAAATACTATCTGCTAAGAACCAAAAATCATATAACATAGTAACACGTCGGTGCTGTCTTTTATATTCCTACTTTTCGGCAATTTGCAAGACGAAAGAAATCTGTTTTGATTTTCTGACACTCTCAATCTCAGGTCTGCTCATAGCTTAAAGCAAATAATTACATGAATAACAATATAAATTCGGAGAGCTCTAAGTCGTTGACTATAAAAAAAAAGCGTTCAAATGGTACAATTTGAAGTATTCATCGTAAAGATTGTTTTTGTGAAGGCGTATTTAGCGTAAGGCTGATTTAGAGTCTGAAAGGAGCCCGTTTGTCTGTCGGTGTCGGGGTTTTCGAGGTTTTCCTCGAGGTCCCTGTTGACGTGTCGGAAGCGTTGGAAGACCTCCTCGTTATCTTGACTCCGGGCGGCGGGACGGGGGTCGTTGAACCCGACGCCGTGCGAGGCCTGGACGGAAACATACACGTTAACACAAGCTGCATAACAGGAATACTTCCCCAATGAACAGGGACTAAGCTGTATATTACTCTTGAAAATGATATATCAAAGTTGGGTTATCAATTATTAATTTACTATCAATCCTTCACAAGTCGAAACAACTGCAGTGGAACTGCTTTAGTACGTTTTTCAGGGGATCACACAGAAATAACTTACCAAAGTGAAACACTCACTCAAGAACCTACGGTATTAAACATGTGAGAGAATATAGATGGGATCAAAGAATAAAACTTACTGAAGAGATTCTACTGTATATGAAGTACACTTGTGTTTCCATGACGACACATTACTAGACATTAAACGCACTAAAACTAGTAGACAATTTGTACATTTACTCCATGTCATTAGCAGTCAAATACGTGGAGACTTCATTTAAAATAGAATTTCAGAAAAAAACATTTCAAGTGATTACAAGTGTACATAGATTGTTTTATCCGATGTATTCGAACATTATAGTTGAACCCTATCATTTTTATTCTATTATATGATATTCTATCAAATTTGTCCTGATATCTTGGTGTTTCTATCCACAATCTGGCATGTAGGCAGACTTCATCATGAACTATTACCAAACTACTTGGCGAATGAATGAATTAAATCACACTGAGACTGATTCGAGTGATTTCTGATGGATGATTTGTCATGAAAGATGAAACGACTACTACTCATGTTCAAAGAATACATTTATAACAAGTCTCAAACATTTGATCCGTAAAAGTACCATCACTTAAAATAATGATTGTCTACATCTTTTACACGAGGATTGTACAAGTTTATCCTTCACCAAAGTATTCGTTATTCATTGCACCGCGACCGAATGTGAGAAGAAGAGAGACAGTTACCTCGGCTGCGATCTGGTGTCTAAAACTGGTATTAAAGAAGAGGAGCTGCGCCGATCTGACGAACGGCTGCTTGCGTTAGAAGAGAAGAGAAGATCATTACAGTTAGTGAGAGAGAGAGTTGAAAGAATGAGTGTCTCTAGACGAAAGATATACTACGAGACAGTTCTCGTCTATCTGATGAAAGGACCCATACCTCTGCCATAAGTGGGACTTGGCAGCCGTTACTAGCTACTCAAGCGCTAGTTGTTTACAGTCATTGACCCCCGAAGCCCGAAGCTATTTCGTGCGTTCTAACAGTGCCACTAGTTCCACCAAAATCAGTGCGGAACTCTACGTGAAAAGAGGCCACACTTTACGCATGCGCGTACTAGATGTACGTCATTGTTGGCGGCAAGACGTCAGCTGGACCACGTGACTAGCCTCTTTTCATCTAGCGTTCCGCAGCAGCACTGTTAGCATCAGCCCCGATACAAGACCCATGCCCCTGTACCACTAGCGCTAGTGCAGAGGTGTCGGAGGTGTGCACTCGTTCTGCCGTAAGCATGCACTGTCTTGCAAGTACAGCCTGAAGCATAAGTAAAAGTCTCTTTACCAGTTGGCCATGCTATATTGCATAGGATTCAACAGGTATCAAACGACAAAAAAAGACTTTTACATATGCTTCAAGCCCTACAGTGGAACCTCACTAGTACGTTTATAAGGGGACAAAAACTAAAAACTTATCAATTGAATTATTCAATATGGGGACCATTTGGGTGGGATCAAGAAATGAAAAGTTTATAAATGTGATGAGCGTATGAACAAGAAACATAGCAGTGAGGTTCTACTGTAAATCTATGGTCTATGGACTCAAAAAAGAGGTTTTCAGAGCTGGATCTATGCCCACTAGAATCAACTAGATGAGGAGGTACAAAATAAGATGTACGAGAATCAACTTCATGCAAACCAGAAAGAAATATTCAAGACAGAGAAATCGATAAGATCAATAATCACGACGATAAGAGGCTTTTTATAATTGATTATTGGAGAAATAAAATTATAATTATTTATAACTGATTGATGAGACTGAATATGAAGAGAACAATTCAATAAACAAGGTTACTGCATGATGCTTTATCTGTACATTTATATTATTCTCTTTCGATGTTCGAATAGAACGTTTAATCATGAACAGCTGAGTAACTTTTGAAAATTAGACGTCTTAAATTGCACTCATTGTTGAGGCCAAGTCCACTAATTGACGCAAAATGGACAAAACTACAAAGAATTTTTTGTATTTTGAAGTCAAGACAACATAATGTCGCGTTTAGAAAATATCAAGTCTACTAATTTTGTGCAAAATGTACTGCCGGTCAATAAATTCATTGGGCCCACACGTATAGATAAGCATACTCAGTAATGTCTACATTCGTTCATATTACAATTATTCAAAGCAAATCAAACAAATTATCAATATTTGGGGACATTCCGCAGTAAACCCTAGTCGATCCAAAAGTACCCATGTTGAATAATAAAAGATTGAAATATTGAAATATTCAATTTTGAGCCTCTGGGACAAGACTCTCTAGGGACCAGGAACTGTTTTTCCAATTGTAGCAAAATTTGAATACTGGTTTGAATCAATGCGGGTTTACCGTAGAAGTTTTTTTCCGTGGTGCTCAACGACCCCAGCAACAGTGAAGTTACATGGGGGTACGAATGAGCAGGCAACAATGCAACTGGAGTGATTATAGTTGAACAAACTTTTCAAACCTGCGCTAATATGACCACAGATTTCAAAGCGGTGGCTCAACTAATTGTCTTGGCCAAACAAACAGTAAAAGAGGGAATTATCCACAAGAGATGAAGGCTTGAACCTCTCGCGCGCTAGTGTTATACGGGTCGCTCAGAACCTTCACTTGTGGATATAGGCCAATAGTGAGAAAACCACGCTACGCAACAGAGAGAGAAACACATGCGGAACGTAGATAGAAGAGAGACACCCAATTACCCAGAAGAGGAGCAAGAAGAAGTTTGCGATACCGCCATTGTGCCGGTACCATTACCGACAAATACCGGTATCCTCGATTGACTGCACCAAAAGAAGAAGACACATTGTTATATTACGTCCTAGAGTTGGTACAGATCAATCAACGATAAGTGACGGCAGATATATTGATACGCTCGTAGGATATATGAATTATTGAAAATCTTCATTTAAAGTTGTTGATTGAAGCGCAGTTGATTTAGTAGTTAACCACTTTGACATCCATTGTGTATGCGTTACCCAGATGGACGGGAGAGATTGATACATTCCAACAGTTTATTACTACAGTTTGTGATAGAAATGGGTTAGCAGTTCGAAGCCCACCTGGATCTATCCATGATGGGGGCATTTAGAGATACTCTAATTGGTGATTTTTAAATCCCTTGTAATAAGCAACCCAGTTGATTGGTTGTTATGGTTTCTGTCGTCACTAATCGTTGATTGTAACAGTACGAGGAGAAGCTTGCAACATGTTTAGAAGATAACAGAAGGTAGACAAATAAAAACAGAAGAAAATTGGATGCATGGTAAGCGAGCACTTATTTACAACTCAAAGAAGCGTTAGTCTCTTCTAAATGCCGACTGGCTTTGGGGGAAATTCGGTAACATTTTGTAACGCTCAAAGCCAAAGTAGAGACAATTGTGACAATGTTGACAGTTTGTTCATTATTTGGTAGAACAGAGAAAACAATGAAATTGATGACAAATTGATACTGTAGTTCATTCCACTTTGAAATGGTAACCATTAATGGGCTACTATCAATCAGAAAGTACCACTAATGCCTGATGAATAGGATCTAGGAATACACGATGAGAAAAAACAACAATAACAAACACAAAATAAATATACTGAAACTTTTCCACGAACCAACCCTAATGTTCACATGTGACACATGCATGTTTTCACTGCATTCGGTTAAACAATACTTACAATATACATTCACTGGGGTTGCCATTCGAATACACATGTTTCAATCGGTTCAATATTTTTGGACTGACATTGAATTGAAATACTGTCGAGCCCACATATAACGAACTCGGTTTTAACGAAATTTCGGTTTTTACGAATTAATTACCATTCCCCTTCAAATATCCCATCCTTACAATGTTAAATAAAGACCTATAACGAAGTGATTTATATTTCAAAATTCGGTTATTACGAATTTTGTGTCACTTTACAGCATATTTTGCTCATTATTTTCAGCTATTTCCAACAAAATATTCGAAAATCGGAGCATTTAGCGTGAATTTATTTTCAGGTTACATTTATTTTGAACGGACTGTAGGCTACATCGTAGCAGCTGGTGACGCGTATAGCACGTGGTCATAACTCTTGCTGCACCCCCCCCCCTCCCCGTCCCACGCACAGTGGAACGGACCATACCAAAACATTCGCTCAACGCGCGCTAAATAATAACGTGATGGTGACATCTTCAATGACTTTGTTTATCTATTTTTTGTTTACATTCCTTCATTTCCATTCGTGATAGTGTCCTGTAACCTAGGAATTAAAACACGAGAAGTGGGGAGTGGTGGTGTCATGTGATGGCAGATGATGAGTTCATTATGAAAGGACATTGTTGTTTTGTATTACTTTCTACAAACATACCAAGTGATGATACGATGCGATGATAATATGTCACCTAATACAGTACTATACTAGGGCCCAAGTCGTAAATGTAGGCCCATCTTTATAAATCTCTAAAATTCAAGTGCTGTTATGAAAAAGAGCAATAAATCTCTATAACGAAATTCTGTTTTTACGAACAGATTTTTATTCCCCTTGAAATTCGTTATATGCGGGCTCGACTGTATTCCACAGTAATAAATACATTCGATATGGAAAACATGATTGAAATTGAGTATGAAAATTGTGAATAACAATTTCAAAGGACATCACAAATTTGAAACTAGATTCTAACTAATGATTACGATCCATTTTCCTAATTTCAGGCAAAACTAGAAATCATTATTTGAATTTCAGAAATCATAATTCAATCTCTTGTCCTCTGGGATCCGGCGTGACGTAGACATCACTCGATTCTGTTCATGTCTCAATATAGATGACCCATGTCTCTGGAGGACTGAGAATTCAATTACAATTCCTGGAATTGAGATGACTATTTCTAGTTTTCTGTAGACCTCGGGAAAGTAATATCGTGACTGTTGATATGTCCTGGAATGTCGAGAAACTCACGGCTTATAGCCACTCAGTCTGACGGGAGACAGAGAGCAGTCAACGCCCCAACGCAGCTATGCAGTGGTTATATTAGTGAAAATTTAGAACTGCGCATATGAAAAAATCAATTGTATGAAGAGGTGGGTTCTGCGTGGAGACTGAAGGGTGGGGAAAAAGGGCTCCCCTCATCACAGCCTCGCAGGGAATCTTTTTGATAACTTTATTTTTTAAAGTATCTTGTCACTATTTGGGAATATGTATAGGCCCAAGGCTGTTGCTTCGTGGTGCGTTATTAGTTACTAATGCATTATTAGTGTTATTAGTATCATGAGTGCATTATTATACAATTGACTAGATTTTACAACTGCGCAAATTGAAATTAAGAGCTGCATTTTTGAAGTTCAGAACTGCGCATATTAGGGTCAACTGCGCACCAATATAACCCCTGCAGCTATGGCTGTCAGGACATTCTTTCATTCATTCATTACGATTCAATTCAATATCAATTCAATTATTGGAAAATTCTAAATCTTTCGAACAATTTTCGATATTAAATTTTCAGTATCATTTCCAATTTTGGTATCGACATTCGGCAACAATACTATTTACTAGGGGTGTGAGAGCACTTGAATTCAAATTTAGTTGAGCTCAAAAATTTTGAGTTTTTTTTTTCTCCTACAATTTTTCTTTGGTAATTAAAGTGTCCCGAATAGAGAACGTGATCATTTCTTTTCGATTTCAGGGTCTAGAGGATGCTACTGATATGCAAATCTCAGCCTAAGAATTTTTTTTCAACTCGAAACTTGCAATTTTCTCTCAAACTCGACTTGAATTTAAATTCTCTAACTCGCACACTCTTACTACGTACAGTAAACCTTCGTTAATCCGAAATTCAAGGGACCCCAAAAAATGATTTCGATTTATAAAAATTCGGATCAACCAAAAACCTCCTTTTCCACGAAAATCATCACAATTACCGGTTAGAATTGAAGCAATTTTGTATTGAGCGCGAGAGAAAGCTAGATGCCACATGTGCGAGGAACCGAATCACTGATCGTGTATATTCGGCTATCTTCGACAGCAACCGAACGTTAGATGGCCGGTTTCCACTGGCGCTCGGCCGTTCCGAGTGATTGAGTGTTCTGAGCTTACCGCTCGTCAAGGACAGACAGAGTGGCCAAAGACCTTAGTATCTAATCTAACAAAGTTAGATACTAAGGTCTTAGGAGCGGCCCGAGCGCACTCGGAGTCGAATGACGTATTCAGTGGCGTGTTCAGCGAACAGCTGAGCTGGCTTCGGCATATTTTACGCGTCAGATAAAAAGGATGGAATTTACGAAAATAATGATCAATTCAAGGAATTCACTTGATCTATTCTGGATTATCCAATCCGAAAACAGTGCTAAAGCAATTGAGGGGTTGAAATGTTATTTCGAAATACGGATTAGCTGGAATTCGGATTAACCATATTCATCAACATTGAAATGCCTATACCTTCAGCGGGGGACTGACTTCAAGTTCGAAATATGTCAAATTTTGGATTAACCGAGTTTGGATTAACGAGGGTTCACTGTATTTACAAATGGTCATCAAATTTACAAAAACACACACCAACCAAAAGCACCTGAAAACATTCCCGAAACACTTGTCAACACAGCTATAAAAGTGAAACACGGGTAGCACAATACAGGCTTGCCACCACCCAAGCGAGGTAGAACGTGGGCGCTGTAATTACCTAAGGTTAGCGCCGCTAGTGCCAGCACTAGACAGCGTGGGGATACTCGAAGTCCGTTGGATGGAGCCAAACCTGCGACGAGGCATTAGTGCGTTAGTTAGGTTAGGTTCGGTACGTTGAAAGTCATCGCTTTACCCAACTGTCGTAGTATGTATTTCTCATCTCACAAATTAGAGAGAAACAAAGATGCATTGAGGGTTGCGTTGGTTTGCCGGTTCGAGATGGTGTCTTCACGTTCTATATGTTCCAATTCATGGTCCACGTTTCAAGAACTATCGATTGTGCGTAGATAAGTGGTGATAAAATGAACTAACTTTACTCAATGACGTCAGCTCAGCTAATAACAGCTGTCATCAAGTTCGTCAGCTTATCAGCTGTTTCTAAAAAACAACACTAGATAGAGCAGCAATTGATAATTTTTAGTGAAGTACTCAGTAAATGTAAAGTGTTTTCGAATGAGTGAAGTCGCCATCTCCCGGCGGCAAACTAACGCAACCCTCAATGCATCTTGCGTGAAACTTTACATATATATGATATGCAATCAGGTTATACATATTAGAAGAATGGGAATTGAGGATTTGACAGTTGGGTCAAGTGATGAACTGGTTCTAGATCTTCCAGCTGGAACCCAGCCGTCAACTTTTGATCAAACCGAGGCTCAATTACTTCTCGGTATGGCCAGGTTTCGCCCTTGTTCAGAGATCTCGATGACATCGGGAAAGACAAAATTACCGTAACTAATTATCTTTTTTCAGAGCTTGAATATCAACTTGAAGACAGATACAATGACTGAACCTTCAAAGTGCTCTGGATCTTCAATTCTGACCTCAAGTTGAATACCATATACCAGTCTGTTCAACAGCCCCAGTGAGATTGGTTAATTTTTATATTGTGATAAGCAGTAGATTAATTTGGTTACCATACCGTTTCAGATTCCATTTGTCAGTTTCCAATTGATATTAAAATTACTTCATAGTATATTGAGAAATTGTGAAATATTGAGTGATATTAATATTAATATGTATATTGAGAAATAATACAACATTAGAGTCAACTGAGAGAACAGACGTATGTCCTAGGATTATTTCTGTTTTACTGGCACAATACGCGAAAAGATTCGCCGCAGTTCAACAGCAAGCTTACCTCGTGATGCCGCTGGCGGGACTGACGAGGCCGGAGGTCGGGGTTCGTGACCCGGACGTGCCGTTGGGGACCGTCAGCTTGCGACCAGTCATAGACGTTGTGGACGTGGACCGACCGGTCGTCGTAGGCGTCATGCGACGCTGGGGGATGCGACTTGGCGTGCCAATGTCGTCTGAGGACAAAGTCATGTCAAACCGCAATCGTACAACAATAGGCATACGAGGCAATGTGGACTGTAGACATCTGTTTTTAAAGACATTGCTTTTATCCAGGAGTGTGCAAGTACTTGAATTTTTGAGTTCAGAGTTTTGAGTTTGAGTTCAAATTTAGCTGAACTCGGAATTTAAAGTTTCATTCATTTTTTTTTCACAAATTTTCTCGAATTGTATTGTCCCGCATATGAAACGTGATTTTTCTTTCAAATTCTAGGGTCCAGAGGATGCTACTGATATGCAAATGTCAGACTAACAATTTTTCTTTTGAACTCGGAACTCGAAAATTGCTATTTTCTCTCAAACTCCAGCTCGACTGGAACATGAATAATGAAACTCGTACAACCCTTCTTTGATCATACAAGTCTAGGCTACGAGTGGATGTGGGTCTGATACTGGGGTGATCATTGGTTACAGATTGGCTGTCAGTGAACGTCCTGAAACCATTGTCTCACTTCTAATAAAGTGCACAAAACATGAATAATGAAACTTGTACAACCCTTCTTTGATCATACAAGTCTAGGCTACGAGTGGATGTGGGTCTGATACTGGGGTGATCATTGGTTACAGATTGGCTGTCAGTGAACGTCCTGAAACCATTGTCTCACTTCTAATAAAGTGCACAAAACATGAATAATGAAACTCGTACAACCCTTCTTTGATCATACAAGTCTAGGCTACGAGTGGATGTGGGTCTGATACTGGGGTGATCATTGGTTACAGATTGGCTGTCAGTGAACGTCCTGAAACCATTGTCTCACTTCTAATAAAGTGCACAAAACATGAATAATGAAACTAGTACAACCCTTCTTTGATCATACAAGTCTAGGCTACGAGTGGATGTGGGTCTGATACTGGGGGGATCATTGGTTACAGATTGGCTGTCAGTGAACGTCCTGAAACCATTGACTCACTTCTAATAAAGTGCACAAAACATGAATAATGAAACTCGTACAACCCTTCTTTGATCATACAAGTCTAGGCTACGAGTGGATGTGGGTCTGATACTGGGGTCATCATTGGTTACAGATTGGCTGTCAGTGAACGTCCTGAAACCATTGTCTCACTTCTAATAAAGTGCACAAAACATGAATAATGAAACTCGTACAACCCTTCTTTGATCATACAAGTCTAGGCTACGAGTGGATGTGGGTCTGATACTGGGGTGATCATTGGTTACAGATTGGCTGTCAGTGAACGTCCTGAAACCATTGTCTCACTTCTAATAAAGTGCACAAAACATGAATAATGAAACTCGTACAACCCTTCTTTGATCATACAAGTCTAGGCTACGAGTGGATGTGGGTCTGATACTGGGGGGATCATTGGTTACAGATTGGCTGTCAGTGAACGTCCTGAAACCATTGTCTCACTTCTAATAAAGTGCACAAAACATGAATAATGAAACTCGTACAACCCTTCTTTGACCATACAAGTCTAGGCTACGAGTGGATGTGGGTCTGATACTGGGGTGATCATTGGTTACAGATTGGCTGTCAGTGAACGTCCTGAAACCATTGTCTCACTTCTAATAAAGTGCACAAAACATGAATAATGAAACTCGTACAACCCTTCTTTGATCATACAAGTCTAGGCTACGAGTGGATGTGGGTCTGATACTGGGGTGATCATTGGTTACAGATTGGCTGTCAGTGAACGTCCTGAAACCATTGTCTCACTTCTAATAAAGTGCACAAAACATGAATAATGAAACTCGTACAACCCTACTTTGATCATACAAGTCTAGGCTACGAGTGGATGTGGGTCTGATACTGGGGTCATCATTGGTTACAGATTGGCTGTCAGTGAACGTCCTGAAACCATTGTCTCACTCCTAATAAAGTGCACAAAACATGAATAATGAAACTCGTACAACCCTTCTTTGATCATACAAGTCTAGGCTACGAGTGGATGTGGGTCTGATACTGGGGTCATCATTGGTTACAGATTGGCTGTCAGTGAACGTCCTGAAACCATTGTCTCACTTCTAATAAAGTGCACAAAACATGAATAATGAAACTCGTACAACCCTTCTTTGATCATACAAGTCTAGGCTACGAGTGGATGTGGGTCTGATACTGGGGTCATCATTGGTTACAGATTGGCTGTCAGTGAACGTCCTGAAACCATTGTCTCACTTCTAATAAAGTGCACAAAACATGAATAATGAAACTCGTACAACCCTTCTTTGATCATACAAGTCTAGGCTACGAGTGGATGTGGGTCTGATACTGGGGTGATCATTGGTTACAGATTGGCTGTCAGTGAACGTCCTGAAACCATTGTCTCACTTCTAATAAAGTGCACAAAACATGAATAATGAAACTCGTACAACCCTTCTTTGATCATACAAGTCTAGGCTACGAGTGGATGTGGGTCTGATACTGGGGGGATCATTGGTTACAGATTGGCTGTCAGTGAACGTCCTGAAACCATTGTCTCACTTCTAATAAAGTGCACAAAACATGAATAATGAAACTCGTACAACCCTTCTTTGATCATACAAGTCTAGGCTACGAGTGGATGTGGGTCTGATACTGGGGTCATCATTGGTTACAGATTGGCTGTCAGTGAACGTGCTGAAACCATTGTCTCACTTCTAATAAAGTGCACAAAACATGAATAATGAAACTCGTACAACCCTTCTTTGATCATACAAGTCTAGGCTACGAGTGGATGTGGGTCTGATACTGGGGTGATCATTGGTTACAGATTGGCTGTCAGTGAACGTCCTGAAACCATTGTCTCACTCCTAATAAAGTGCACAAAACATGAATAATGAAACTTGTACAACCCTACTTTGATCATACAAGTCTAGGCTACGAGTGGATGTGGGTCTGATACTGGGGTGATCATTGGTTACAGATTGGCTGTCAGTGAACGTCCTGAAACCATTGTCTCACTCCTAATAAAGTGCACAAAACATGAATAATGAAACTTGTACAACCCTACTTTGATCATACAAGTCTAGGCTACGAGTGGATGTGGGTCTGATACTGGGGTCATCATTGGTTACAGATTGGCTGTCAGTGAACGTGCTGAAACCATTGTCTCACTTCTAATAAAGTGCACAAAACATGAATAATGAAACTCGTACAACCCTTCTTTGATCATACAAGTCTAGGCTACGAGTGGATGTGGGTCTGATACTGGGGTCATCATTGGTTACAGATTGGCTGTCAGTGAACGTCCTGAAACCATTGTCTCACTCCTAATAAAGTGCACAAAACATGAATAATGAAACTCGTACAACCCTTCTTTGATCATACAAGTCTAGGCTACGAGTGGATGTGGGTCTGATACTGGGCTGATCATTGGTTACAGATTGGCTGACAGTGAACGTCCTGAAACCATTGTCTCACTCCTAATAAAGTGCACAAAACATGAATAATGAAACTTGTACAACCCTACTTTGATCATACAAGTCTAGGCTACGAGTGGATGTGGGTCTGATACTGGGGTCATCATTGGTTACAGATTGGCTGTCAGTGAACGTCCTGAAACCATTGTCTCACTCCTAATAAAGTGCACAAAACATGAATAATGAAACTTGTACAACCCTACTTTGATCATACAAGTCTAGGCTACGAGTGGATGTGGGTCTGATACTGGGGTGATCATTGGTTACAGATTGGCTGTCAGTGAACGTCCTGAAACCATTGTCTCACTTCTAATAAAGTGCACAAAACATGAATAATGAAACTTGTACAACCCTTCTTTGATCATACAAGTCTAGGCTACGAGTGGATGTGGGTCTGATACTGGGGTGATCATTGGTTACAGATTGGCTGTCAGTGAACGTCCTGAAACCATTGTCTCACTTCTAATAAAGTGCACAAAACATGAATAATGAAACTCGTACAACCCTTCTTTGATCATACAAGTCTAGGCTACGAGTGGATGTGGGTCTGATACTGGGGTGATCATTGGTTACAGATTGGCTGTCAGTGAACGTCCTGAAACCATTGTCTCACTCCTAATAAAGTGCACAAAACATGAATAATGAAACTTGTACAACCCTTCTTTGACCATACAAGTCTAGGCTACGAGTGGATGTGGGTCTGATACTGGGGTCATCATTGGTTACAGATTGGCTGTCAGTGAACGTCCTGAAACCATTGTCTCACTCCTAATAAAGTGCACAAAACATGAATAATGAAACTTGTACAACCCTACTTTGATCATACAAGTCTAGGCTACGAGTGGATGTGGGTCTGATACTGGGGTGATCATTGGTTACAGATTGGCTGTCAGTGAACGTCCTGAAACCATTGTCTCACTTCTAATAAAGTGCACAAAACATGAATAATGAAACTCGTACAACCCTTCTTTGATCATACAAGTCTAGGCTACGAGTGGATGTGGGTCTGATACTGGGGTCATCATTGGTTACAGATTGGCTGTCAGTGAACGTCCTGAAACCATTGTCTCACTTCTAATAAAGTGCACAAAACATGAATAATGAAACTCGTACAACCCTTCTTTGATCATACAAGTCTAGGCTACGAGTGGATGTGGGTCTGATACTGGGGTGATCATTGGTTACAGATTGGCTGTCAGTGAACGTCCTGAAACCATTGTCTCACTTCTAATAAAGTGCACAAAACATGAATAATGAAACTCGTACAACCCTTCTTTGATCATACAAGTCTAGGCTACGAGTGGATGTGGGTCTGATACTGGGGGGATCATTGGTTACAGATTGGCTGTCAGTGAACGTCCTGAAACCATTGTCTCACTTCTAATAAAGTGCACAAAACATGAATAATGAAACTCGTACAACCCTTCTTTGACCATACAAGTCTAGGCTACGAGTGGATGTGGGTCTGATACTGGGGTGATCATTGGTTACAGATTGGCTGTCAGTGAACGTCCTGAAACCATTGTCTCACTTCTAATAAAGTGCACAAAACATGAATAATGAAACTCGTACAACCCTTCTTTGATCATACAAGTCTAGGCTACGAGTGGATGTGGGTCTGATACTGGGGTGATCATTGGTTACAGATTGGCTGTCAGTGAACGTCCTGAAACCATTGTCTCACTTCTAATAAAGTGCACAAAACATGAATAATGAAACTCGTACAACCCTACTTTGATCATACAAGTCTAGGCTACGAGTGGATGTGGGTCTGATACTGGGGTCATCATTGGTTACAGATTGGCTGTCAGTGAACGTCCTGAAACCATTGTCTCACTCCTAATAAAGTGCACAAAACATGAATAATGAAACTCGTACAACCCTTCTTTGATCATACAAGTCTAGGCTACGAGTGGATGTGGGTCTGATACTGGGGTCATCATTGGTTACAGATTGGCTGTCAGTGAACGTCCTGAAACCATTGTCTCACTTCTAATAAAGTGCACAAAACATGAATAATGAAACTCGTACAACCCTTCTTTGATCATACAAGTCTAGGCTACGAGTGGATGTGGGTCTGATACTGGGGTCATCATTGGTTACAGATTGGCTGTCAGTGAACGTCCTGAAACCATTGTCTCACTTCTAATAAAGTGCACAAAACATGAATAATGAAACTCGTACAACCCTTCTTTGATCATACAAGTCTAGGCTACGAGTGGATGTGGGTCTGATACTGGGGTGATCATTGGTTACAGATTGGCTGTCAGTGAACGTCCTGAAACCATTGTCTCACTTCTAATAAAGTGCACAAAACATGAATAATGAAACTCGTACAACCCTTCTTTGATCATACAAGTCTAGGCTACGAGTGGATGTGGGTCTGATACTGGGGGGATCATTGGTTACAGATTGGCTGTCAGTGAACGTCCTGAAACCATTGTCTCACTTCTAATAAAGTGCACAAAACATGAATAATGAAACTCGTACAACCCTTCTTTGATCATACAAGTCTAGGCTACGAGTGGATGTGGGTCTGATACTGGGGTCATCATTGGTTACAGATTGGCTGTCAGTGAACGTGCTGAAACCATTGTCTCACTTCTAATAAAGTGCACAAAACATGAATAATGAAACTCGTACAACCCTTCTTTGATCATACAAGTCTAGGCTACGAGTGGATGTGGGTCTGATACTGGGGTGATCATTGGTTACAGATTGGCTGTCAGTGAACGTCCTGAAACCATTGTCTCACTCCTAATAAAGTGCACAAAACATGAATAATGAAACTTGTACAACCCTACTTTGATCATACAAGTCTAGGCTACGAGTGGATGTGGGTCTGATACTGGGGTGATCATTGGTTACAGATTGGCTGTCAGTGAACGTCCTGAAACCATTGTCTCACTCCTAATAAAGTGCACAAAACATGAATAATGAAACTTGTACAACCCTACTTTGATCATACAAGTCTAGGCTACGAGTGGATGTGGGTCTGATACTGGGGTCATCATTGGTTACAGATTGGCTGTCAGTGAACGTGCTGAAACCATTGTCTCACTTCTAATAAAGTGCACAAAACATGAATAATGAAACTCGTACAACCCTTCTTTGATCATACAAGTCTAGGCTACGAGTGGATGTGGGTCTGATACTGGGGTCATCATTGGTTACAGATTGGCTGTCAGTGAACGTCCTGAAACCATTGTCTCACTCCTAATAAAGTGCACAAAACATGAATAATGAAACTCGTACAACCCTTCTTTGATCATACAAGTCTAGGCTACGAGTGGATGTGGGTCTGATACTGGGCTGATCATTGGTTACAGATTGGCTGACAGTGAACGTCCTGAAACCATTGTCTCACTCCTAATAAAGTGCACAAAACATGAATAATGAAACTTGTACAACCCTACTTTGATCATACAAGTCTAGGCTACGAGTGGATGTGGGTCTGATACTGGGGTCATCATTGGTTACAGATTGGCTGTCAGTGAACGTCCTGAAACCATTGTCTCACTCCTAATAAAGTGCACAAAACATGAATAATGAAACTTATACAACCCTACTTTGATCATACAAGTCTAGGCTACGAGTGGATGTGGGTCTGATACTGGGGTGATCATTGGTTACAGATTGGCTGTCAGTGAACGTCCTGAAACCATTGTCTCACTTCTAATAAAGTGCACAAAACATGAATAATGAAACTTGTACAACCCTTCTTTGATCATACAAGTCTAGGCTACGAGTGGATGTGGGTCTGATACTGGGGTGATCATTGGTTACAGATTGGCTGTCAGTGAACGTCCTGAAACCATTGTCTCACTTCTAATAAAGTGCACAAAACATGAATAATGAAACTCGTACAACCCTTCTTTGATCATACAAGTCTAGGCTACGAGTGGATGTGGGTCTGATACTGGGGTGATCATTGGTTACAGATTGGCTGTCAGTGAACGTCCTGAAACCATTGTCTCACTCCTAATAAAGTGCACAAAACATGAATAATGAAACTTGTACAACCCTTCTTTGACCATACAAGTCTAGGCTACGAGTGGATGTGGGTCTGATACTGGGGTGATCATTGGTTACAGATTGGCTGTCAGTGAACGTCCTGAAACCATTGTCTCACTTCTAATAAAGTGCACAAAACATGAATAATGAAACTTGTACAACCCTTCTTTGATCATACAAGTCTAGGCTACGAGTGGATGTGGGTCTGATACTGGGGTGATCATTGGTTACAGATTGGCTGTCAGTGAACGTCCTGAAACCATTGTCTCACTTCTAATAAAGTGCACAAAACATGAATAATGAAACTCGTACAACCCTTCTTTGATCATACAAGTCTAGGCTACGAGTGGATGTGGGTCTGATACTGGGGTGATCATTGGTTACAGATTGGCTGTCAGTGAACGTGCTGAAACCATTGTCTCACTCCTAATAAAGTGCACAAAACATGAATAATGAAACTTGTACAACCCTTCTTTGACCATACAAGTCTAGGCTACGAGTGGATGTGGGTCTGATACTGGGGTGATCATTGGTTACAGATTGGCTGTCAGTGAACGTCCTGAAACCATTGTCTCACTCCTAATAAAGTGCACAAAACATGAATAATGAAACTTGTACAACCCTTCTTTGACCATACAAGTCTAGGCTACGAGTGGATGTGGGTCTGATACTGGGGTCATCATTGGTTACAGATTGGCTGTCAGTGAACGTCCTGAAACCATTGTCTCACTTCTAATAAAGTGCACAAAACATGAATAATGAAACTTGTACAACCCTTCTTTGATCATACAAGTCTAGGCTACGAGTGGATGTGGGTCTGATACTGGGGTGATCATTGGTTACAGATTGTCTGGCAGTGAACGTCCTGAAACCATTGTCTCACTTCTAATAAAGTGCACAAAACATGAATAATGAAACTCGTACAACCCTTCTTTGATCATACAAGTCTAGGCTACGAGTGGATGTGGGTCTGATACTGGGGTGATCATTGGTTACAGATTGGCTGTCAGTGAACGTCCTGAAACCATTGTCTCACTTCTAATAAAGTGCACAAAACATGAATAATGAAACTCGTACAACCCTTCTTTGACCATACAAGTCTAGGCTACGAGTGGATGTGGGTCTGATACTGGGGTCATCATTGGTTACAGATTGGCTGTCAGTGAACGTCCTGAAACCATTGTCTCACTCCTAATAAAGTGCACAAAACATGAATAATGAAACTAGAATTGTAATTTTAGGGACATGCTATTACTTGGCATTCTATAAAACAGACTGCATTAGGAGTTTTCAATAATGAAATAGCTAGTTGTTATTGAATTGATCCAGTCCACCAAGCCAGCTACCTCAATACCATTCATAATCTATCTCAACATTGGCTCATTTTATAAAAATACCTTGGAAAAAATCAAGCACATGCAGAGAATTCACTCCCAAAATGACCAAAATTGTAAATTTCACTGTGAGTAGGCTATAAAGCTTTGAATAAAAAATAAAACTCGATGAAATTAAAATTTACCTCCTTTAAAAAAAAATGTTGGTGCTTATTTTTACTCTCGGCAATTATAATTCCAAATTTATAGTAAGCGGGATGGACCTGCATGGTCAATAATCCTGAAGATGAACAGCCATGATGTTCTTCCAGGACCCAGATTGAGTGAGAGTGTTTATAATATTACCAGCGACTATACAGCATATACAGCATGATAACGTCAACATTTAGTATGAAAACAATGTGAATACCATATATCGGTACAGATGGGCATAATAGTTTCTAGTCCAGAAATTGCCGGTAGTCAAGGAGATCTTGTACAGAATGAATGAATATTAGGGTTTAAAGGCGCATCGACAGCAAGGTCATTCAACGCCTGTTAAAATAAGTTGCTGAATAACTAGGTAAGTAGTGTTATATAAAGGTGCAAGTGAAATTAAGACTGAACTATTCACTAAGACGTTATACACTAATTTGTTAAAACCGGAGATATGTGTGCTGTAAAGGGTCACACCAATGGGACTAACTACTTGTTCTCAGTTCAAACTCGCACTCAAATAGGAGCGGAGGAACAACAAACCATAATAAATATTTGTTGAAATATGGTTTGGTTTAAAATATTCCTGATGTCTATCCCAAGAGATCGACATCAAGAATAAGTATCAAATGTCAAAAAGTAGTATACTGGAAGAAGATGATTGCACAAACAACGTCATCTTGATCAGACATGTATATGTCCTAATTAGGGCAGTTTGAAAAATGATACTGTTGACACGACAACTTTGTCGTCACACGCAGATCCACGAGCATGTCAAATGAGATCCAATAGGTTCGATAATCTTGCAAAGCTGAGTAAGGTACAGTGGAACCTATTCAGTAAGTTTCTCTTTAGCACATTTTTCACCTCAGTGAGTTTTATATGTTGATCCCATCCACATGCTCCCAGATGTTGAATAGATTCTTACTGGTCTCCTGAAAACGTACTAAAGAGGTCTCACTGTACTAAAGAGGTCTCACTGTACTAGAGAGGTCTCACTGTACTAAAGAGGTCTCACTGTACTAAAGAGGTCTCACTGTACTAAAGAGGTCTCACTGTACTAAAGAGGTCTCACTGTACTGAAGAGGTCTCACTGTACTGAAGAGGTCTCACTGTACTAAAGAGGTCTCACTGTACTAAAGAGGTCTCACTGTACTAAAGAGGTCTCACTGTACTAAAGAGGTCTCACTGTACTAAAGAGGTCTCACTGTACTAGAGAGGTCTCACTGTACTAAAGAGGTCTCACTGTACTAGAGAGGTCTCACTGTACTAAAGAGGTCTCACTGTACTAAAGAGGTCTCACTGTACTAAAGAGGTCTCACTGTACTAAAGAGGTCTCACTGTACTAAAGAGGTCTCACTGTACTAAAGAGGTCTCACTGTACTAAAGAGGTCTCACTGTACTAAAGAGGTCTCACTGTACTAAAGAGGTCTCACTGTATCAGAGTGAACAAATGCAGATGTATACAAGAGCTGATGACCTCTCACCTGTGCTGTCTAGCGACATGTTGGACCCGTGGCGGCTGGGAGGTTTGCTGCCCTGCCTGCTGGCGGGCCGACTGCCGGGCAAGCTGCCGCCGGGCGTCAGGCTTGAGCGCACGGGCGCAGACTTGCGAGCCGGCCGCGGCAGCGTGCCGTCGTTGTCGCTCTGAGAGTCGGGCGTGCGCGACCCGGAGAAGGACGTGCGACCCGTGTTGCGGCCCATGGGCACGCTGCGTGAGCTGCGTTCGCGGACCTGCAGGGGCGGGGCAATATGGTCATTATTGTGACTCAAATTATTCAATCGCCTTCCTCATGTATTTTCATAAATAAATGTGATTTAAGCTCAATTTAGACAATTTCAAAACTATTTTCATAATTATCATCAATTTTATTTTCATTCATCAACTGAATAAATTGAAATGAAAAATTGAGATCCATCAAAATATGATCTATTCAACTGTATGAGAATTCAAAATATAGATCGTAACTAGAAACACTTTAAAAACTTAATCTGAAAGCCAAAATATTTTTTTCAAGACATGAAACTTGAAAGACTAGAATACCAAAATCTTATGCAACAGCAATTAATTTGAAAATAGTCCTATAATTTTATAAAAATGAATTGAAAAAGATTCTGTATGAATTGAACCAGAGTGTGATCAGATAGTCATTCAGAAAGTGACATCAATCAGTGTTTTTGTATAATGAGTCTGAATACGGAGCGACCTCTGGATGGATACTGTTAGTAGTGACGGCCGAGCATGCAAGGATTTGTGTGCTTGTAGTCTGCCGACGCAAACACAAGTGTTCGTGTTATTCGTGTTGACTTACCCACACTCACAGTACTCCCAACACAACAATACAAACCTCAGTCGGAACAAGGGGAACAACAAGCGGAACGACGGATGTTACGGAAGCTGTTCGAACACAACCGCTAATATCGTTCTGCGGTGAAAAGAATATAAGAAGAGAACAAGAGCGGTCTAGATAATGACGGTTTAGAATAAGATAAATGGTGGAAGGATATGCTCAACATAATTCCAGCTAGAAAGATGCATTGCTTCGTTTTGTAAAAGTAAGAAGACAGAGTGGGAATATGAATGGAAATAAATGACACGTCAACGTCAGACGAAACGTATAGTCGACACATTGACGACTCGATGAGTACCGAAATGAAACCGAGTCGAGTATGCACAGCTTCCGTAATGTCCGAGAACGAGTAATTGCGTAGATGGACTTACCAACGACTATTTGCAGCAGTTAGGCATGAAAAACACAACAGAATATCAAGCCTACGGTCTAGTCACATGGCGTTGCTGATCTATGCTTTATGTACACTAACACGCCTAGATACGCGGTCACGTCTATCTCATGTGCCAGGGGTCTTATTCCGGTCGTTAGTGATTAACTGGACAAACTGTCATATAGTTGGACAACATAACAACCCTGAAACTAGATTAGGGTGAATAATAATAATATATTATAATAATATTATAATATTATATTATAATATATAATATTATAATAATATAATATTATATAATGAAATATTATAAATATTAATAATAATATTTATTTGACAAATTGAAGAGAAAACTAAAAATCGTCATCTCAATTTCGAGAATTGAAATTGATTTTGTTGTCCTCCAGAGACCACAAGTGATGACGTAATCATTACAGGGACATGAACAGAATCAAGTAATGTCTACGTCACAAATAGGGAAACAGACCGGGTACTGGAGGACGAATAGATCCATCAAAATTTCTGAAATTTGATTTATATTTTTCTATAAAATTAGGGGAATAGATATTGACTTATTCGTTAGAAATCTAGTGTCAAGTTTGTGGAGTCCTTCAACCCCCATTTATGAGTATGTAGGAGAGTGTAATTTACATTGCAGTATTCAATACAGTAATTGTATTAAATAAATACAATTACGTAAATCATATTCTTCTGAAAATTCACAAATAGAAAATGAAAAGTCAGCATCAATCAAGTTAAGAGTCCACGGGAGTCGATTTAGCGAAATATCAGTTTCTTGGTGATAACTTTTGAATGGTATGAGATATGAAAATTCTGATACGCGAGAAACACAGATAATTATATTAGCTTCAAGATGGTATAAGTTATGACTATTCAAGTCATGTTGCACAACTGTCAAACGTATACAGCTAAAAAAAAAAACACTTTTTAGCTGTATACGCTTGACAGTTATGCAGCATGACTTGAATAGTTATAACTTATATAATCTTGAAGCTATCATGATTATCTGTGTTTCTTGCTTATCAGAATTTCAATATCTCATACCGTTCAAAAGATATCACCAAAAAACTGATATTTCATTAAATCGACTCCCGTGGACTCTTAAGGATCTCTTACGACAGTCACGAAGCGCTGGAATGAAGCCCAAGAACATCTTGACCTCACTGCATGTAAAATATGAATGGTGGTTGACCCCAACAGTCATTGGGTTGTATGGGGGACGAATGAGCAGGTGAATACGAAACGACGCGATGATAGGTGTAAGGGCATTTTACAAAAACTCATGTCTCCTACGGGACTCGGGACCCCTGACCGTCTGGCGTCAGATTCTAATGCCGCTTCTCGGCTGTTTTTGCCAAACAAACGGTACTAAAACAATATTCAGAAGAAATAGTAGGCCTACTGTTTGGTTTGATTATATTCCGAGCATTGTAGGAACTGAGTTGCTGGCCAAACAGCAAACATTTGTTAATTGTTAGGAGATTTATTTCCAGAATGCATAACACAATACATACTGCAATGCACTATTAGACTACAGTAGTACGCCCTACACAAATTAGTCCACGTTCTACGTAGAAAAACCACAGTGAATTGGATTGTTTGAATTACCAAACTTTGTTATTCTCTGCAATAACACTAAGCACTGCATATTTATCAGAACACAATAAAAAACAATGTTATTTTTTCACGCAAATAGGCCTACATTATAATTAAAAAAATAAGAATGAGAATGGAAAGAATGAAAAAGATGA
Organism: Brachyptera risi; assembly: GCA_964007535.1. Taxonomy (NCBI): domain Eukaryota; kingdom Metazoa; phylum Arthropoda; class Insecta; order Plecoptera; family Taeniopterygidae; genus Brachyptera; species Brachyptera risi. The sequence goes on from OZ023337.1 coordinate 2,299,943, forward strand.
TTCTGTAATTTATTGATTATTATCCAATCCCAATTCTACATACGCCTACTTTGCTACTATTTATCATTAGGTTATTTATTGTTTAACAAGCAGAAATACTAACTGGTAATTATCATTTGGTAACGATTCAACAGACTTGCATTAGAAATGAAGCGTTACTGAAAGCTCAAACCATCTATATACACGTTACGAACACACACATGTGAGTGGCCAAGAGATAGCTACCGTCGGTTCTACTGATGATGAAAATAGACCAGAGTTCCAGCTACATATACGTTCGATTGGTTCGTTTACGGCGGCTACCACTAAAACTCGCAACACAGGCAGGAAAAGTCAACGACACACTCAAGAAAAATACTAAGTGTAAGTTTCCCAGATTATGTCACTGCGAGTTATCATTATGTTTTGAATTGTATTGTGGTGATTATGTTAGCTCAACGACCCCACCAACAGATGAGTTATTTGGGAATACAAATGGAAGGGCTTAATGGAATGAGTGATGATAAGCGAGAGGACTATGACAAAAACTCGTGTCTTATGCAGGACTGGAAACCACGTTTCTGAAGCGGTGCCTCAGCTGCACGAGCTACAAACTAGTGAATTGACGTGTAACAGCATACGAATGCCAGTCAATGGCAATCAATGGCGCACCATTCAAAGAACCTACATATTCGTTCAACCTCGTTCTGGAAATTAACATTTCGTGTCAAGTTTTTGATGTTATTAAAAACAAAGTAAGAAGACATGTTCCTAATTTAGGGTTCTCAAGATATGAAAACAAATGTTTTGAAAAATGTCAGCTTTCAGCTGGAGATGATATATCATGAAAGTGCAAAACTGGCCACTTCTAAATGATGGATATTCAATAAATTGATTGTGACATAATCTGGGAAAATATGGTAATTTTCAATCCTACATTCCATTCAGACTACACATCAAGACAATAATATCACACATAAATTTGTCAAAAACACAAACGTGTTTACCCAAAATACTCGACACAAGTTGAGACAGAGAAAAAGAAACAATCCGATTACTACTGTCATTCTTTGAATAAGTATTTTGACAAAATTATAAAAAAAAATTTCTATGAGGTCAAGATACATTATTTGGGTAAACACACAACAGAGAAAATCCATCCAAAACACACGCGACAACGGTTGCATGAATCACACGAGAAGCCTGCGTAGTACGACAAGTAATTACCCAGTGGTACGACGGTGTGTGTGTGCCGCTCCCCATGGCCAGCGAGTGAGCGCACGGTAGCGCCTCGCGCTGGCGCAGGCTCTCAAAGATCGGCATCAGCTGGCTCAAAAACTCCTCGGCTGGAAAACACGCTCGCCGATATTTACAACCGAAGAGCTCGGACCCGACACAACGCTTACCAACAATACACACACAAACGTCCGTCGTTTACGTTTTGCCGCCGGTGACTCTCGACATCCCTACGTTACACTAGGAGCCGGTCGTACCAAATGACGATTAAATATAAGTTAGTTGATTATTCGTTAAGGTAAGAAAAACTCATTCGTTACCAAGAGTGATAACAAGTCAATTGGTTAATTTTTGCTCATTCAATAATCATCAGTTGGTACAACCGGGTCTAAATCTAATTATGTATATACATATATAAACTGATATATATATTTATGCTCATCTCTGCTAGAAGAAAATCAAATCAAAAGTGAAATCAAACCCGAGTTCATCATTATTTATAAATATTCAATGATCATTTTTTTTCATCTATCGAGAAAAAAAAAATTGAATGAAAATGTGTCTCGGATCTACATTTGGTCCGGATATTACCAAGGTCAGTTGGCCTCTATCCGGGACTTGATATGGATAATCATGGTAACAATCAATTTGAAATACCAGTTAGAGCCACGCATACTTTGATTTTGGTAATTCCGGCAATGTAAAAGTAAAATATTCGGGTACAAATCATTCACAGTTGATTTGATAATGCTTCTTTCGGAGACACTGCAACGTTGTTGAAGGACCTTCAAGACGAAAGCAACGCGTTTGTTCCCTAAATAGATTTATTTACAGAATAACGCAGTTAGCTAGTTACGGTGATCGCTAGTATGGGTGAATCATCTACAACGTATCCCAGTAAAAACATTCTACGCCGTAAAAAAACTATTTCGTTGTGATGAAATGTGGTGTTGCTACTTCAATTATTTACACTAAACAGTATATCAATCTACGTGAAATCGAAACCGGTTACAAACCCGACGATCTTGCAACATAATCGGTAGACGTTCTTTCGCGATGTGAAGGACAGGACAGGTAGATTCTAAATTATATACTCAGCAAACAATCTTTCAAATTCTACGCTAAACTAATAGTTTCAGAAACTCTAAACAAAAATGCAACTCCTGAGGTACAAACACTATATTTACAAGTGCGTACATAACATATGAATCTGTCAACCATTCTCGGTCAACAAAACTGCTGAAAACAAAAGAAGTACTTTACCTTGAAAAATGTGCCCATTTTTGTGATGACATCGAAAGCTCAAGACAAGACCATACAAACGCCCGTGCAGAAACAAATATATAAATAATACCACTGACCTTGTATTGTCTGTCGCCACGACAACATAGAAAGGAAGTGCAGACGATGACGTAGTGTGGGTGTGTGTGTGTGTGTGTGTGTGTGAGTGACACAAGAGATTTAGGATCGTAATTTATGTACCAATGAGACACGAGTCGAGGCATTTTTGAAAGTGATACTTCATCTAATCTGTTATTACTTGTTCAATTCCGTATCAAACGTACTTGATGAAAAATGAGAGTGTCATGCATCAAGTACCTATTATTTTCTTCTGTTCACAATATCCATCTTTCTTATGTATAACCAAGCTCAGACTCGTTTCCATGGGATACATGTATCACTGCCATAGCAACACAGCTAGCTGCTGATTGACATTACTTGAGAGAAGCGTAGACTTCTTGGTGAACTACGAGTGTGGGAAATATTCACAGAAGATAAAGGAGATGAAGACTGTCAGCTTTGTGGATACATTTTTCAAAGACAAAATACGACGAAAATGTATTTCCTTCAACTTTCAATAAATTGCTCATGTGGAAAGAAAACAATTCCCTTACTTTGTATTCAAGAGAAGTGAAAACCACAAGAGCTGACAAGTGGTTGGACAGAAGTCTATAGGAAGAATGATAACACCGGTACGTCAATAGGGTTGTATTTGAAAGACAGGTTATTTGTTTACCAAGATAAACAACAGAAGGTACGTTGAGGAAGAATATACAACAGAATATGTAAGAAAAATACCACTCTTCATGTGTTCTGAAGGGGGTAGAGTGTGGGTTACAGGGGGTATCGGCGGGGTGTGGTGGGGATGGGAGAGACGTGACAACGAACCTTAGTGATTGGTCCTGCGGATCCTGCCAGAGATCCGGACGAACCTGATCCAGTGACGGATTGTCGTTGTTGCGACGAAGCCGAGCTTGGTTTCGACTTGAACGCCGACATGCTCTGAGACACGCCGTCGGCTAAGATGAATTGCTCTCGCAGTTCGATGTTCGTACGTCCCTTGGCTGACCGGACGCCGTACGACAAGCGCGGTTATATTGTGCAGGGCGAGGAGAGGGTGGGCCAGGGGGTTAGAGGAGGGACGCAAAAACAAAACACAAACGATAAGCGAAATACCAACCAAAAAACGAAACGTAAACGATTATAGGGGTTACAATAATTGTTCATGTACTTGCTTTCACGTGAGTAGACAAGATTGTACGTTGGGTATATAGCCGGCCATTTTCATCCGGGTCTCATTCTTCAATGATGGCAATACAAGTTGTCATTGCCTCACTTTGATGAAAATATGAATGGATTTTCTGAGTGACAGCTCTAATTTGAAATTCAATAAAAAATGTAATCTTCAATTGACAAGTGAGTCAAGTGTGGGCTAGGAAGGAACTTCTGTATTCCATTCATCATATGATGTTAACATGATATACAATTGTCTGTTTACATGAAAACAAATAATGCTATTCCTAGTTTATATTAGATGACGTATTTACAAATGTTGAAAGTTGACAATTATAAATATTGACCATTTCATCATAATCGTAGTTGGTATGACTGCATGAGATTCAAATCTCTAGATCGACTCATTTCATTTGAATCTCCTCGTGGAAGGGAGAATGATGATGAATAGATTATCACTTCAATATGAAATAATTTCCAACACCAGTACCTCATGCAATCATACGCTATTCGATAAAATGAAATGTGGATATAAACAATTGCAGGTGGACTTGAGACTGGTCTGTTTTCAGATAAGGAGACAGGTTTGAAGAGAGGACTTGGAATTAAGTCATCGAAAACAAACTTGAAGAATAGCGTAATTGTAACTTGTGATGAAACCGTGAAAATGTGTGAATCAAAGAATTGCTTCAATATGGCATACGTATGGTTATTTGATACACGAGTCAACGAATGTGAGGAATCGATGCAACTGAAATTGTCGCAGATTTAATTGTAGCTGAAGTTTGATAATAATTCACACTTTTTCACGAGTAGTCGGGACGTAAATACAGGGTTCGAGCACAAGAGCAACACAACGAGTTGAAATGAGTTCAGACATTCAATAACGTACATCGAATACTGCAAGTTCAATATATATATGCCAAGAGCCTGAAGACGTTTCTTGATGAGTAAGTAACAATCAAGAAGTTGGCAAAACGTTAATATCCTCTCAAAACTCAATTTCATCAGGCAAAAACCGCATGGCATTAGCATCATAATAACAAAACACAAAATTCCAACTCAAATTGCAAATAATAAAAACTCAAATTGTCAAAACACGATAGAAGCAAAAACAAAAATTGCATGCAAGAACCAAGAGGAATCGTTTCAGAGCTGGTGCAAACTACATTTCTAGTCTCTACCATCAAAATTACCAAATTTACCAAACTACCAAAATTATCCTTAATTGTAGGTTCATATCATCTCGTTGGAGGTAGACGTACTGATTTGTAATTTCATAATTAGCCACATTTGATTTAAACTCTAGATGATTCTAATTTTGATAATGTAGTACGTCACTTACCTCATGATTGTGAGAAACAATACAGAAATGAATAGCAATAACTGGAATTAGATTGGTACGTGCAACGCATGATTGCATGGATTGTGATAACGAAGCAGTATTGCGCCAGCTTTGAAAGCTACTCATGCCTAGAAATAATTGACAGTGACACCACCTGTGCAGTGCTGACACCATGTGACGACAACCTCTTCAGTGCATACAACACAATAAGACTAAACAGAAACAATCATATTTTCAACTGAGAACGTTTGAATGGCTTACAAGAGTAGCAACACATTACGTAAATGACATATATTTGAGAACGAAAAAGACAATTCTACAGTACTTCATAAGTTTATATGTACCTTGAATATATGACTTGTTTTCATGATGTATTATCAAGAAAACAAGAATAACAATTAGAGTTAACTTCAGACGACAAACGGTGACAGTTGAAAATATTACGCACGACAGTAATTACTGAACGTACGCCAGCTAAAAATAAATTGAAATGTCAAACTAATGTCCTCTCACTTTAATAAAAATGAAACAAAAAGTGTTTTATTCATGTTGTGACACGAAATTAGACCCAACGCAGTGTGGCATTATTGTTTTAGCATTTGGAATGTTTTGAATTTTCCCCCAAAATTGTTCCATTATGAATTGGAACAGAATTGATGTGAGTGATTAGTTTTTACTGGTAATCGTGTTCAAAGCCATCCGTTACTTAGAAAAACAATCAACTTTCAAAATACAACCAGTTCCAAATACGGCCACAACAATGCACTGCCAGCCTGCGTACCCCACAGCGGACAACACGCTTCGTGCTGTTCCGGCTTGTTCGGGTCCGGAATAGGGAGCATCAACTCCACTTTACTCCCGGAGGAAAACCAAACGCAATCAAAAGTGCCAGAATTGTAACAGAATCCAGTTAAAGGTAAGGAAATAAAAGTAAATAAGAGTTGCAATTATATATTAGATAGAATGTGATTAATGTTGAGATAATTGTGTGAGTAAAGAACAGTGAGGCCAGGTTATGTACAGGTAGGAGAGAGAGGAAAGATTAGTGAAGATGCGTTTGTTGTGAGTGAGTGAGAGTATTAGCAGAAGCAGCAGAAGGAAAAGAACAGAATACATTGATTACTACCAAGTTATTGATGTTATAATAATGGCTAGTAACTATTAGTAATTTACTAGTTAACTGGTGATCGACGAACGCTAAAAATTGTGTCGGAAAATTTTCACGGAAAGAATTCAAATCTACTGAAGTTCAACTGATGAATGCTCGAGCTAAGAGCAAACATATTCCAAACTCAATACAGACTAACCAACAACCAGCCAATTTATGTGAATTACACTTGACATATTATATTGGAATTTTAAATGTGCATTGAATTATACGGAAATATTAGAAGCTCACTTTGTTCATACATCAAAATATAAGCTCAATTATTTTTATTCATGTTTCATTTACAAAAAAAGAAAAGAAAAAAGTTCTAACATTTCATTAGTATAAATTACAATATTATTATTTACTTTGAACATAAAGTTTTTGATTTACATTGATCAATATGAAAATTCACCGACACAATTCTAAAGAGGGCGAAAACATAGAATCCTTAAATGTATTTCAAGCTTTAATATTGATAATTTATCCTTGAAAAAGAAGAATTGTCAACAGTGAACCACAATATTTGATGAACAAGTAAGGATCCTAGATGCGATTGCGATGTGAGCGAGTCATACGGCACCGCAGCTCGACAACAACGAAAGCGAAACAGGCTCAAGAATAATTAAATGCGTTTGTTACGTATCGTCGGATTACCTCAGGAGTCGGAACCGTTATTAGCTACGCAATCAATTAATCGATTAAATCAACATCGCAACTAGATACGTTAGTAACGGAACACTTTGTTAGCAAGACGGAGCGTTAGGTGGATTCGCTACAAACTGGCTAATGATGTCGCTAATCGTGGGAACGTCCACTAATATCCCTCTCGTCTATAATCTAGTAAAGCGTAACTCGAAGCTTGAATAAATCCTATTTCGTATCAACTAGACCTATAAAGAGATAGACTATTATTAACCTGGAAATCATTATTACATAAGAGACCGACACCACAGGCTCTTCCTTGGCTCAGCACTCGAAAACCTGCTAAACAAGTGGAATTACTAAACCTAGACATACATGCCTCCTCTAATTTAGGTAAAGAAAAGTTTCTTTTCAAATTCACCAAATGACAGTTGTACAAACTCTTATTAAAGAAGTTTAGCTGATCATTAGTAAGGTACCAGAATTGCTAGTACCAAGGGTAAGAACACTTTAATTCACTTATAAGATTGAATTCACAAATTATTAGTTTGTACAACCCTTCCATTTTCAAATAATTATAATATGAGCCGATACAGCAAAGCGTGACTTTGAAAGATCTCTACTTTTTAGTTTTTAATTCTTATATATATATCTATTATTATACCTGAAGATTCAAATAATTCAAATTTAGAACACTTGACAAACACTGGTGAAACTAGAAATCTCAACTATGTCATCAGCCAGCTCATCTACTGTCTATTGTATAGCCATCACAATATTCATTCAATCAATTCCAGTACAGTATTGAAATGTAGGCCCTAATATATTCTTGGAAAAGAACTTCAAACATTGCATTGCAGCAGGATGTGATCAAGATTGGTTTAATAAAATCATTATTTTAAACACAGATATGCCGGTACGCATAATATATCAGATTATTCTATACATCGATTGTCAAAACCAATCTACGCAGAAATGAACAGAAAATTAAAATCTTTCCACGAATAAGGAATCTTCATGAACACATTCCTAGTCACATCGCTGGTACTGCAACACAGTTTGAAACGCTAGTTTGTTAAACGGTAGAACGCGAGAACGGTAACAAGATGGTGGACTTACCGCGGCACGGATCGTTCTTGATGAGGAACTCGTCCAGAGCCACCCAGCCGCCACCGACGCGGACCATGACCGTCGAGCGCAGGATGCGGACCAATCGGAGCTTCTGGCTGTCACCAAACTACAACAAACACATCTCTGTTCACATCTCTCGCATCGCACAATACTTGTAGAGAAAACTCTGTCAAGATGGACGGTGGTGGGGATTGAATCTCACAACTCCTGGATCACTTTGAAGCAAGTTCGTTGGCAAGTGACGGTATCGATTGCAAAACTAAATAATTTGGATAACGATGAACCCAGTGACAAAACAATTCCCCTATCCCCTGAAATCATCATCCTCATTACTTGATAAACCTTCATCTCATCATCCCATTATCTCATCATCTCATCATCCCATCACCTCAATTTTCCAATGCCAATAGATTTTAGTCATCATTAAAGTGCGTCGTTAAACCCAATAAAAATAAAATGAATAAATAGATATCGATCATTGTTTCTCTATCGAATTCACCAAATACTGAATACAGTGAAACTTCTAGGCATCGTTCCCAGATCCATCGCTTTCCTGCTTGTATCATTCCCAGATCCATCGCTTTCCTGCTTGTATCATTCCCAGATCCATTGCTTTCCTGCTTGTATCATTCCCAGATCCATCGCTTTCCTGCTTGTATCATTCCCATATCCATCGCTTTCCTGCTTGTATCATTCCCAGATCCATCGCTTTCCTGCTTGTATCATTCCCATATCCATCGCTTTCCTGCTTGTATCATTCCCAGATCCATTGCTTTCCTGCTTGTATCATTCCCAGATCCATCGCTTTCCTGCTTGTATCATTCCCAGATCCATCGCTTTCCTGCTTGTATCATTCCCAGATCCATCGCTTTCCTGCTTGTATCATTCCCAGATCCATCGCTTTCCTGCTTGTATCATTCCCAGATCCATCGCTTTCCTGCTTGTATCATTCCCAGATCCATCGCTTCCCTGCTTGTATCAGTCATTTTTTCTCACCTCACGCACATATAATCAATTTTAAATTTTTCTGGATGGATGGTTTTATTCATCTGGTTCATTGAAACAAGATGAATACAGGTTTCAATTAGATAACGGCTGGCGCGACGTTTGACTCACCCTGTATTTGCCCTCTCCGACCTGGAACACCCTGAACTTCTGTCGACACGTGCAAAGCATGACGAGCCTCTTGACTTCATCGTGTATCGCGTCGGCCTTCGTGTCGGGTTTGGTCTCGACCCAGTCGGGCCGGAGCGCCGCGATGAACTCCTTCCAGTCGATCAGGCCCTCGTTGTTCTTGTCAAACAGGTCGGCCACCGCATTCATCTCCAGCCGGCTCGTGTCAAACTCTGCGGGCAGACAAGCACACAATCAATATTACACTTTCAAGCAAATCAATAGTGTATTCGATTAGCGCATGTGGAAACGATTTGAAGCCTCTATCCATCGTTTCTCGAGGGACCAGGAAAATAAAACCATCCATGCAGGAAAACGGTTCAACCAAGAAAATTCAACATTGATTATACGGGGGTGGGTTGAGAAAAAACGAATGTCACAAGCAGGAAAAGGATGCTTAGAGGTTTCACTGTACGACTGATTGATTGCTACATCTCAGTGAGGTCCAAGTGAGACTCAGATAAAGACAACACAATATTGTAGACTAAAACTTGACAATTAAAGAACATCGCACCTGAAACTAGATTTCAGTCAATGGTTACGATACTAATCAACCTTTATTTTAGAGAAAACTAGAAAATATCATCACAATTTCAGAAATTATAAAGAATTTTTGTGAATTGTGACTGTCAAATATAACTTCCAGCATTGGCCTATTTGAAAAAAAGTAGCATTCACTATTATATAATTTCACGTAGACCTATATGTTCTTGTTAGTTGTTTGTATTTTTTATCTAGGCCTAGTTTTCCAAGTTATCTTTGACTGTCCATATGATTTACTTCTGCATGTATTATTCTATCCTATTATCATTTGTCAGTTCACTTGGACAAGGAGTGGATATCTAAACACCATAATACGTGTGTTTGAGACGCAAGTGAATAACCGAGCGTCGAGTACGGAAGGAAGCTACTCACTGGTCTTCATGATTCCGTCGATGAAGTCGTCTCTCGGAATGAGCCCGTCGTTGTTCTTGTCCATCTTGCGGAACAAGTCTGTCAGACGCGACTTCTTGTGGTTCATGAACTTCAGGAACTGCAAACAAACAATCGGTTGAGTTTGGTATTCAGAGAAGCAACTATTGCATCAAACGGTAGTTGATGTGAGCTCAGCAAAACGTTGAGAGAGCTTTATCAGACTTGACAAGCACATTGTGACCAAATTATACATCTGGCTGTTGAAGCTAGATCAATCATTTTACTATACAATACAATGACATACACGATCACAATACCCGTACCAAGAAAGACTTAACTCATAATCTCACTATGTTTACCAAAGGCCCTCTATATGCTGGTATAATGATGTTCAACGCCTCACCACCACCACTTGAACTTAATGTAGGTAGGTCATCTTTCAAGAAAGACTTAACTCATAATCTCACTATGTTTACCAAAGGCCCTCTATGCTGGTATAATGATGTTCAACGCCTCACCACCACCACTTGAACTTAATGTAGGTAGGTCATCTTTCAAGAAAGAACTGAAACAATACCTATTGTATAAGTGTTTTTATTCTGTTGAAGCTAGATCAATCATTTTACTATACAATACAATGACATACATGAGGGATCACAATACCCGTACCAAGAAAGACTTAACTCATAATCTCAGTATGTTTACCAAAGGCCCTCTATATGCTGGTATAATGATGTTCAACGCCTTACCACCACCACTTACACTTGATGTAGGTAGGTCATCTTTCAAGAAAGAACTGAAACAATACCTATTGTATAAGTGTTTTCATTCTGTTGAAGAATTCTTAACTGACTGATGGACTGTATTTGTATATTTGCATATTTTCACGCCTTTTAATTTGTACCATATGTATACTGATTTTTATAATATATTGTATTTTTATTTTTCTGACTTATCTTATAACATGTTCAATCAAGATTAATAAATTGAAATGAAATGAAATGAAAACAGGGTGTTTTGTCCAGGTGGTGCTAGTGTCGCCAGTTGACTAGTAACGCCGACACTAGCACCACCTGGACAAAACACCCTGCTTTTGGGGTGACGCTCGGGCCGGCCGATCACGGTTGCTCTCATAGAACTTTAACATTGGAGGTACTCTCTTATAACTACAAACTCAATGGCGTAGGCCTGGCCACATTCTTATCAGGTACATCACTCTCTTTGCCCCTTTCACTCGCATCACTATTTCATCTGAAGGTGGGATAATGCATCTTCCGAAAAGTCACTTCCTTCTTCCTCATCTGATTCATCTACTAAATCCCTAATCACTTCTTCAACTTGAAAATAATCACGTCTTCCGCAAGACGCCATTTTGAAAACAAACTAGAATAACATTGTCATATTTCAGCCAAATGTAAACAAACATAGACGGCTGTGGAAAAATGGTGGATAAGGACCTTGGTGACACGAAATTCGTGTGAATAACAGCTTTCTGAATATGTCACTGCTATTGCTAGATACAGAAACTTTGGGAATTACATCAGTTTGAAGTAAGAGCCGATATATCGGCTCTTGACACTAAGAGGGTTGATACACTCACTACCCCTATCAAGATTTATTTATTGACCTCTTACAAAAGCTGTCGATGAACAGTTTTTCCATCATGTTTTTAATACACTGTAATGAGTTTTTTTTCATCTGGTCCGCTGAAAAACACTACAAGAGTTCCAAAGCCTATTCTCGATGCCCACTCAATGTGATATTCAGGCCTGTTGACGATTTACAATAAAAGTGATGAAACGGATGTTGAAATATAGATGAATATAAATTTAAATAGAAGATTATTCAAAAGATTATCCTCCAAGATTAAAGAACTCAAAGATTCGTCACAATTTCTAGGTGAACTCAACAGGTAGGCCTACCTTGGAGAAAATGTATTCTATGACATAGAAGAGTATTTCAGTATACAAAACAGAAGTTATTGTTATTGTTGTTGTTATTGTTATGTTCAAACATTGTATCATGTAAAGAACTGATGAAATGAAAAAGATTTGAGCGAGTAGCTTGAAACGAGACTCACCCTCTTCCTCCAGTCGTCCCAGCTGAAGTTCTTAACCCTCTCGAGCTCCTGGACGTAAGACAGCTTCTCGTGCAGACGGCGCTGCCTCTCCCATGCCATCATCCAGACGTTGCGCCACCTGTCCCACAGGAGCTTGACGCGCGGGCTGCGGAACTGTGGGTCTGCACCCTTGCTGCACGCAACCACCACAACACAATCAACACACGAGCGCAGTCGTCTAACGTCGCAACCACACACTCGGGTAGCGTTATTGGTTACTAGCTTCGATAACGGTTCAACAAATGAATTCGATTGTAAGCCTACCGATATTAATATGATTACAAAGTGAAATTGTTCATCAAATTACCAGAAAACTGATTCAATTTCTTTCATCGATAGCTTTCAACGCCAAGATGCTTCCGTTCGTGGACTTTTAAACCGTAATCCACAGAAATTCCAATCAAAGTGCAATTTCAAAAGACCAATTGTCAGCTAGATTTTCACGCGATTGAAGTATTTAACGTTTCCTTAGAAGACTGATTGTCCATCAGTCAGACATTCAGTAACGTGAAATACTTCAGAATTGACACGATAATCCCGATCTCTCGTTGATTACAGCTTGTGATACAACATGCCACGATCGACGACTGATAGATGAAAGCAGAAGATACGGACAACAAATGAAACAGTAATACCGGTAATAGACATGTATAGATTACAAAAGAGATTTTCAACCAACAATAATATCAATAAGCACTAACAGATGTAGAAAAGAGACATGATTGCTGATCGGCTCCAATTATAGCAAGCATGTTTCAATCGGTATTATGACCAACATACTAGATGTAGGAGCAAGATAGGATTGGGTTTAATCTGTTGGCAATTAGCCAGGCTTCTTATTCCTGTACATTGTGGATGTTGTAAGTTATCTGTCACAAGCCTAACCGTCGTAACTTCAATCTCATATTCACGAATAATTAGGAGAGTAAAACTAACTCATGTTGTAGTATTTATTGAACAGAGTATCTCTAACTGGGGATTAGAACCAGTTATCACCATTGTTATCATTACTAATGGTTGCACTAACCATCAGAATGAGGCCAACTATTGGGCCTTTGGTGGAGTAGACTTTTACACATAAAATACATCGAGTTGATTTTACTCCCCTTTATATTTATGTATAGGACAAGGAAAGATACGACAGTCACAGTGCACAAAGGGAGGCGTCAGGTTGTGACTTGGCAGTCGACAACGAATGGTAACTAACAGACATAACGGAAGAACTGTGGCTGGGTAGACGAGGAACAAGGGGAGAGAGAGAGAGAGAGATAGAGAAGAGAGTGACGAACCTTCCTTTAGCCGGGAAGCGCGGACCGTAGTGCGGCAGATTGAGCTCGGGAGCCTTGTCGCGGCCCGGACTGGCTCGGCTGTCGGAACAAACAACTCAACATCATGCACACGCAGCTACCAAGCACGGCACGGGGCAGAGGGGAGCGGCACGGGGGCGGAGCGGAGCGGCAGAACTCACTGACGTTACCAATACGTTCACAATATTTCAATATCAACATCGCGAGCAATAACGAGAACTTTTACTCGGCGAGAAATTTATTGATAAGACGGGATGTTTTTTTTAACAACCCCACTGACAGTTAGATTATATGGGGATAATAATGAGTAGGTGATAATGAAACTGAAGTGATGATGAGTGAAAGGACTTTCACAAATAACAATGCCTTATGAGGGACTCGAACCCACACCTTATGTGGGACTCGAACCCACGCTCGACTTGACTTTAGTTCATAAAGCACTGTCTTAGTTGACTGCGCTATAGATGCTCAAACATGGTGAAACTTCAAAGTATCATTTTTGGATCCATTTTTTTCCAGCTTTTATTGCTCATCTTTTTCGAACCTACTGACATCACCAATATCAATTTTTTGATTCTACCCCAGCCCTTAACAACAGTAGTATTTCCACTATGTTATCAAATAACTCGTCCCCGTGTAGGCAGTGTTGACCCGAAACAAACCGTCGGTTGCTATATTCAAATAGACACTTGAGTACAAGAATGTTTTGTAAAGAAGACAGTTGAAACTTGGAAGCGTACAGTTTGTGTTCGTAGAGGGAAAGTTCTGGCGCGCATGTCCCCGTGCCAAGTACAATAAAAGGGAGATCAGTTTCAACAAGATAGATTCATATCCATGTTCCAAGTTCAACCAACAGGTAATCAAACACAAAACTCTACTAGGATTAATATACAGTCACGCGTACGAATGTTAGTAACGTACTTCCAAGTACCAACTACGTGGAAGACGCAAGTATTTCACACGTCTACGATCGAATGACGTTGATGTGACAGGCAGTCGTGAGATTCTATTACAAACAGGTTGACAAGCTACGAATGGGTAAACAACTTCACGCCCATTACCAACACAAATCAGCAGTTAACCAGACTTCAACACTACGGTTTTTATTCTATTGCACATTTTTTTATTTCATCTTCTTATTTCGTGTTCTTCTTATAAACACCATGCAGTAACAACAGCTGTGAGTAATTAACCAGGGTTTTCCAGTTCCGATTTTTTCTTGTCGCCCTACACAATTTTCCCAACTGGCCAATCACAAGCCAGTATTCACCTAAACAACATGGCGGTTCACGACACCGTTTCTGTACCGATTCGGTGTCGTGATTATTGACTCAACTTCTACTTTCGTAGCCAAAATTACGATTTTACCGGAAGTTACACTGAGATTGTGATCAAACGACTGTAAAAAAAAAAAGACTCACGAAAATATAGAACTGCAATTTTGAGCATCACCACGCTTTTAAAATCACTTTAATGAATTTTTCATCCAGTTAAATTATTCATTCAGGTGGTACAAGACAATCCGTGTTTGTATAACTTCAATTGCGTGACTTGAGAAAAGTGTGTCAATCTGTAATCTGACAGCTCAGTTCCTCTCATTCCAAGAAGCCTGTGAGTTTGAGGTAATGAAGGCTATGGCTATAACGTCACGGAAACGTTACGGCACAGCCAAGTGAAACAGGCATTGCTTGTAATTCAACATCCTGCTTCAAGTACCGGCCAACTGACGATAACGTCATGAGATACTGGATCAGCTGA
Organism: Brachyptera risi; assembly: GCA_964007535.1. Lineage (NCBI taxonomy): Eukaryota > Metazoa > Arthropoda > Insecta > Plecoptera > Taeniopterygidae > Brachyptera > Brachyptera risi. The sequence goes on from OZ023337.1 coordinate 2,315,212, forward strand.
TCAAGAAGCTCTCTCATTGGCTGTTCCTTACTGCCAAGTCATTGTTGTCAATAGCTGTGAAAACTTGAGTTTTACTCCTGAAGCTTAGTTTACTGCTAATTAATGTTCTGAGCAAGCCTTTGGATAAGCTCAGAGAATTACTACAGCATTACGCTATTATGTTTCGTAACGAATCTAGTTTCGTCTAGCAAGAATAATCAACATATAAAAAAAGAAAAACATTTCGGAAGATTTGCCCGCGAATAATCCTACAAAATTCACAGAAAACATCAGAATTCAAAACATAAATTCAATTTACTGGTCGTGATAGATAAACTATTCAAATCAACTTTTCTAAATTACAATTTTTTTTTTCAAGCACAGAAAGTAAGCTGTAAATTTACTCTGAAGGCGTATGTTTTGGGTTCCTAGTGTCATTTAGTGTTTTTGGAGCAGCTACGATCTACGTTAGCGGCTCCAGCAAAACACAAGCGCATAAAAAGAAAATCAAATTTCATCCAATAACCTCAAAATATTAATATCTACATGGGGAGTCCAACAAACGTGTTAGTAACAACTAGCTAGCTACTTATCTCTACTTCGTAGCGGAGAATATTGATTGAGTGTCAAACGTACCTTCCCTTCCTTGACGACGGACGGTCGTAGTCCGGCGAGGAATCGCGTTGTTCTCGCTCTTTACTGTAGCGCCAACACAACAAACAAACACAGGTGTGCAAACATCGACACATGCCACACAAAACACGACAAAAACACAACCATACTTCTAGTCAACATAGCAAACTAGAAACTAATTCCTTGGAACAACTTTTGAACAAATAAAATAACATGGAAATAATTTTTTCAGTCAAATTATAAAATCATAATTTTTGGAATAAAATTCAATTCACTGTACTTGCGAACAGTAGCTCACATTCGAGCATTACATCCCCACAAAAAGGATATGAATGATTAATTTCAATCATGCTAGTACGTGGAGAAAATTGTTCAAAAGAAATTCACGTTATTTGGAGCTATTATTTTATAACCAACCTAGTACACCACCAGATACCCAAATAGATTATAGAAGATAACTAACTTGGTAGTCTACGTACTAGAGAGCTACAACGTACAAACAATAGAGCTGGTGAGAAACACGTTACTAATTTCTATCCTCGACTGTATGCCGATGACTTTCATGCAATACGTTTCACTGGCAAACTGATATCACAATTTCAAACAAGATTTCTTCAGAGCATTAATCAAACAAGGAAAATGCAGTGTATGTGTTGAAACATAATATACAGTTGTATTTTTTTCCTGGAGGAGGGGGGGGGGGGGGGAGTACATGGAATTGAAGTTTTGTTGTGCTCATCTACTAAGGATTCACTGAAGGTTGCACAAAATTATTACATCATGAGATCAATTGAAGACAAGTTGACAACAAAGTGTGCCAATCTACCAGTCCAGTTAAGGTTTCAACTGTTTGAAACATAAAACTATTGTAGTAAAACAAATGACAAAAACAGATGCAAGTGATCGGGAAACTACAACACGTAAACTACAGTGGAAAACACATGACAAACAATAAACTACATGCGAACGAAGAGCAATACTTACCACATAGCGGCCCGGGTTCGTCACTGACTACACTAACACACTTTTATGTCGTTACGTTACCACACAAAAACGTTGACTCCAGTTCTTTCAATACCGTACAAAATGACATTCATGGTACAATAACAGCTCCGTGGAGAATTACGAGGAATTATACAATTGAAATTGTTGAAAATAAATGCTGACCTTGCAGAAAAAGAATGTCTGATTACAATAATCACAATCAGAAGAGGTTTATATTGAGAACAAACTTGGCCCCTGCTGTATTGTAAAGATGTTTCAAGATGCATTGAGGGTTGCGTTGGTTTGCCAGTAGGAGATGATGTCCTCACTTCCCATCTCTCCCATGTTAAAAATATGTTCCAATTCACGGGCCACATCTTAAGAATTATCGATCGTGTGTAGGTGGTAGTGATAAAAAGAACTAACTTTACTTTCACGTAGGCTCAGGTGGTAGGCCTAACAGCTGTCATCAAGTTTATCACCTCATCAACAGTTTCTACAGAACAGCACTAGATAGAGCAGCGATCTTTGGTTCTCAGAAGAGTACTCGGGAAATGGAACGTGTTTTCAAATGAGCAAAGTCACCATCTCCAACCGGCAAACCAACGCAACCCTCAATGCAACTTGGTATGGCCCATTTCCTAATCACATGAAGCAGCTCTTGAAACTGTTGTTGCAAAATGGAATGGATGAATAAATAGACATCTTGAGATATTCGAACGGGAGTTGGGAGGTGACTTACGTTGTTGGCGTCTTGGGCTTGGACATCTTCCTCTCTGTGACCTTGGACTGCGTGGTTGTGACCTTGACCATCCTCGACTTGCAGACGCTGTCGACCTCCGTCTGGCGCCGGCTCGTGATCTCCATGAACTCTCGGTGGTCCTCGATGAGCACCTCCAGCTGGGCAAGGTCGTCGGGCAGCGGTTCCGTCTCGAGCGCCATGAGGTTACCCTCCAGCCCTCCGAGCCACGCGAGCAGCTCTTCCAGCAGGCCGTCCAGGTCCTGGAGCGACCGCACATGCTCTGACAGACGTGTTTCACGCTGAGAACACAAGCATGCCAGTTTTACGGCGGGAAACTATGGTCACAGACAGCGCAGTACGGGTGTTCAAGTTGTTTATTGTTGGTTCACCATTTTCAAAGGACACAAATACATTGTATAAATCAGGTCAAGATACAAAAATTATATATCCAAAGATTAAATATTTCATGTTCAATTTGAATTGGGAGTTCAAATATTCGTCAATATTGTAATGGCATTTCTTCATTAGGTGATGCTTGACAGCTATCTTGAATTAAGTCATCTCTAGTGACTTTATTGCAGCTGGTAGGTGATTGTGTATTGTGATTTGGTTACGAAATATGTAAAGTTATTGCAGTCCAAAAGCCTGTGACGGTGTTATTATCTCACGTTGCCAACAAACTCAGGTTGTCCAGTGAATATAGCCAAGTCCTCGTTCTTTGGAGCAGCCTCGGAGGTTATTTCTAGTGTCTGAGCCTGGGAGAGAACAGGCGTGACCTACCTGTCGCGCCCATGTGGACACCTCCTCCCAGCGCGACTGGATGATGGTGATCCAGTGCTTGATGACGGTCACGCCGTCCGGATGAGCCTTGGCCAGGATCCGCTGAGCCAGCGCGATCGTAGAGTCCTTCTCCATCTCCTTCTCCGTCAGTTCACGCAAGAACCTGAAAACAAGCACGTTAGCAACGGTACCACACGAAACACTTCTTCGGGGCACAATGAACAACGCCAATCAAAGATCAAGTGTCCTAGTTGTTAATTCTGATGAGAATAAAGTGTGTTCAAAAAAGGAATCCAAACAAGAAATGCAGCATCAAAAATAACATGCACTCATTGGCTCACTTGTTGGCAATATGGAGTCTAATCACTGAGAATGGTGATGATGAACTGCAGCTTGGGGCCTACTGTTAATTGATGATTATTGTTTGCTCAATGACACCACAAATAGCCAGCTCATTCTGGAGATACGATATTATTCACATTACTTTGTGAGACACATTATCCGGGGAACAGATGAACCAAGTTTTAAAAAAGCATGCCTTACGAAGGACTCGAACCCACGCCTTATGCAGGACTCGAACTCACGCCTTATGCAGGACTCGAACTCACGCCTTATGCAGGACTGGAACTCATGCCCAAGTAGACTTCCATTTCTGAAGGATAGCATTAGCTGACTGATGCAGCACTCTAATTACAATACCAGTTAAGGCAATAAACTATGCCAGCAACATAACCTCAAAGCAGATACTGCTTGCCCACTTCAATGACGACAATAGTTGTGAGAAACTACGCAAGTTCTACGTCCCAACATAACCTCAAAGCAGATACTGCTTGCCCACTTCAATGACGACAATAGTTGTGAGAAACTACGCAAGTTCTACGTCCCAACATAACCTCAAAGCAGATACTGCTTGCCCACTTCAATGACGACAATAGTTGTGAGAAACTACGCAAGTTCTACGTCCCAACATAACCTCAAAGCAGATACTGCTTGCCCACTTCAATGACGACAATAGTTGTGAGAAACTACGCAAGTTCTACGTCCCAACATAACCTCAAAGCAGATACTGCTTGCCCACTTCAATGACGACAATAGTTGTGAGAAACTACGCAAGTTCTACGTCCCAACATAACCTCAGAGCAGATACTGCTTGCCCACTTCAATGACGACAATAGTTGTGAGAAACTACGCAAGTTCTACGTCCCAACATAACCTCAAAGCAGATACTGCTTGCCCACTTCAATGACGACAATAGTTGTGAGAAACTACGCAAGTTCTACGTCCCAACATAACCTCAAAGCAGATACTGCTTGCCCACTTCAATGACGACAATAGTTGTGAGAAAAAGGAATGTAACGGCCCAAAGGAATGTAACGGCCCAGAAATTAGTCTAATGGTAGTAAATTGTAGAAGCTTGGCAAATAAGGTGGATGAATTCAGGACGCTGTTAGAATTGTATCAGCCAGAAGTGGTGGTGGCAGTGGAGACATGGCTAGGAGAGGGGTTTACAGAAGGTGAATTAACTGTAGATGGTTACACTCTGCACAGGAGAGATAGGGATAGGCACGGAGGGGGTGTAATGGTAGCAGTTAAAAGAGGAATCCAAGGGACGTTGCTCTGGAAAGAAGAGGAGGTAGAGATGATGGGTATGAGGATAATGGTAGGCAGGCAGTCTCTTGAAGTAATCGCGGCATATAGGCCTCCGGGGGGGATTTAGGATTGCTTCATCGTTTGGAGGATAGGCTTAGTGCTAGGGATAATGTAGAGAGCTTAATTATAGCGGGAGATTTAAACATGCCTAATGTACGGTGGGAGGTAGGAGGTACAGAACATGGGAGGGGAGTAGTGCAAAATATTGTTAAGGGTATATTAAATGAAGGTTTTCATCAGGTTGTGGAGGAAGGAACTAGGAGTAAAAGGCTAGGGGGAACTAATATTCTAGACGTAGTGTTAGTAAGGCCAATAGAGTTGTGGGCGAGGACGGTGGTAGTTGAAGGCATCAGTGATCATCGAATACCCATAGTCAGTTTAGCATTAGCTCCGGTTCAAACTAAAAACGTTGGGAAGAAAGTTTGGGGTTACAAAAGGGTGCAGGCAAGGGAGGTTCGAAAAGCTTTTGAGGATAGGTTTGAGAAGTGGTGCAAGATAGACATGGATGATATTGAAGGGCTGTGGTTCAATTTTCAGAAAATATATGAAGAGGTTAGGGATAAGTTGGTTCCCTATAAGGTGCTACAGGCAAATGCAGATCCGGCTTACTATAATAGTACGGTTAGGAGGCTTAAGAGGAGGGGTAGAAAGATGAGTAGGAAGTGGAGGGCGTCAGGGGAGGGAAAGGAGGTGGTCCAGGAACTAAGGCGGGAATTAAACAGGGCTAGAGGGAGGCAAAAGAAAGATTCATGGGGGGTATGTTCAATGAACGTGATGTGCAAGGTAGCTGGAATAGAATGTATAGGCCTAGGTTTGTTTCTAGTCAGAAAGGTAGTGGCAGGGAGTTGCCAACTTTAGTTGATCAGGTAGGGAATGAGTGGAAAACGGACATAGAGAAGGCAGCAGCTTTAAATAGATTCTATGGGGAAGTGTTCAATGCGAATGGAATTATGGGGGAGGAGGAAGCAATAGAGGGGGATGGGGAGGAGGTTCTGCTTACAGAGAGAGAAGTGTGGAATGTATTAAGGAAACTTGAAAGTGGGAAGTCGCCAGGCATAGATGGGGTGCAAAGCGATCTACTGAAATTAGCGGGTAGGGGAGTTGTAGGTTATTTGCTAAGGTTGCTAACAAGCTTCACTCACAGCAGGTAGAGTACCGCAAGTTTGGAAAAAAGCGGAGGTGGTTCCAATTTCAAAGGGAGGGCAAAGGGGTAGGGTAGACAACTACAGGGGAATTAGTTTAACATCGCATGTGTGTAAGATAATGGAAAGGGTGGTTATAAAGAGAGTAGTGGAGAAGGTAGATGAAAGAAGGAGTATTTCAGAAGTGCAGCATGGGTTTAGGAAGGGTTATTCATGTGAGACGCAGTTGTTAGGTTTTGCAGAAGAGTTGGCTGGGGTAGTTGATAGGGGGGGACGTGTTGATGCAGTGTTTTTAGATTTCGAGAAGGCTTTTGATAAGGTAGATCACCACATATTATTAGGGAAGTTAAAAATGTCCGTTGGGAATGCTGGGTTGGTTAATTGGATTGGAAACTTTCTTCAGGATAGAGTGCAAAGAGTTCGGGTGGGTTCAGAGGTTTCAAGTGAGACTAAGGTTACGTCAGGAGTTCCACAGGGTAGTGTGTTGGGTCCCTTATTGTTTGATTTATATATAGATGATCTGACTAGTGTTGTTGATTCGAAAATAAGGTTATTTGCAGATGATTGTGTGTTATATAGGGAAATCATTACAGAGGAGGATGTAGTAGCTCTTCAGGTAGATTTAGCGGCAATTAATCGTTGGGTTCAGTCAAACAAGATGGGGTTGAATACAGGAAAGTGCAAGTTAGTCACATTCGGTAAGAGAAACATAAGGACGGATGTAGTGTATGAGGTAGGAGGGAAGACGCTGGAGTTGGTGGAAAACTACAAGTATTTGGGGGTGGTATTTGATAGGCGTCTAGGGTGGGGGAGTCAGATTGAGAGAATAGTAAAAAAGAGTATAAATGCACTAAACTTTGTAATGAGGCAACTTAGGGGGGCAGGTATGGAGATTAAGGAAAAAGCATATTTCTCGTTAGTGCGTCCCATGGTAGAATATGCTAGTTCAGTTTGGGATCCTTATAGATTAGGTGAGATAAGGGATGTGGAAAGGGTTCAAAGGATTGCTGTGAGAAGGGTTACAGGTAGGGTTAGGAGGTGGAAATGGGATGAGAATGAAAGGGGGGAGAGGGTAAGAATGTTGGAGAGTCCAACTGAGATGATGAGAGACCTGGGGTGGCAGAAATTGGAAATACGGAGGAAGGAGGATCGTTTATGTAATTTCTTCAGGGTAATGGAGGGAGAGGGGGGGTGGGGGGAGCTGCATGAGTTGATAAAAAGAAATAAGTCAGGGTATGGAGGTAGGCGGGGTCATGATAGAGCGGTAGTCATAAAGGGGGCTACATTAGATGTCGGTAAATTCTCTTTCTTAAATAGGACAGGTAGGGACTGGAATGGGCTTAGTAGAAATGTTTTTGAAGGGGATGAAATCAGGTTAAAGTTATTCCGTCAGAGGGTTAAGGAGATGGTGGGATAGGGGTACTTAGGGAACTTGCCACCGCGCATTTATGTGCATTTGCAAGAGTTAAATAATAATAATAATAATAATAAACTACGCAAGTTCTACGTCCCAACATAACCTCAAAGCAGATACTGCTTGCCCACTTCAATGACGACAATAGTTGTGAGAAACTACGCAAGTTCTATGTCCCAACATAACCTCAAAGCAGATACTGCTTGCCCACTTCAATGACGACAATAGTTGTGAGAAACTACGCAAGTTCTACGTCCCAACATAACCTCAAAGCAGATACTGCTTGCCCACTTCAATGACGACAATAGTTGTGAGAAACTACGCAAGTTCTACGTCCCAACATAACCTCAAAGCAGATACTGCTTGCCCACTTCAATGACGACAATAGTTGTGAGAAACTACGCAAGTTCTACGTCCCAACATAACCTCAAAGCAGATACTGCTTGCCCACTTCAATGACGACAATAGTTGTGAGAAACTACGCAAGTTCTACGTCCCAACATAACCTCAAAGCAGATACTGCTTGCCCACTTCAATGACGACAATAGTTGTGAGAAACTACGCAAGTTCTACGTCCCAACATAACCTCAAAGCAGATACTGCTTGCCCACTTCAATGACGACAATAGTTGTGAGAAACTACGCAAGTTCTATGTCCCAACATAACCTCAAAGCAGATACTGCTTGCCCACTTCAATGACGACAATAGTTGTGAGAAACTACGCAAGTTCTACGTCCCAACATAACCTCAAAGCAGATACTGCTTGCCCACTTCAATGACGACAATAGTTGTGAGAAACTACGCAAGTTCTACGTCCCAACATAACCTCAAAGCAGATACTGCTTGCCCACTTCAATGACGACAATAGTTGTGAGAAACTACGCAAGTTCTACGTCCCAACATAACCTCAAAGCAGATACTGCTTGCCCACTTCAATGACGACAATAGTTGTGAGAAACTACGCAAGTTCTACGTCCCAACATAACCTCAAAGCAGATACTGCTTGCCCACTTCAATGACGACAATAGTTGTGAGAAACTACGCAAGTTCTACGTCCCAACATAACCTCAAAGCAGATACTGCTTGCCCACTTCAATGACGACAATAGTTGTGAGAAACTACGCAAGTTCTACGTCCCAACATAACCTCAAAGCAGATACTGCTTGCCCACTTCAATGACGACAATAGTTGTGAGAAACTACGCAAGTTCTATGTCCCAACATAACCTCAAAGCAGATACTGCTTGCCCACTTCAATGACGACAATAGTTGTGAGAAACTACGCAAGTTCTACGTCCCAACATAACCTCAAAGCAGATACTGCTTGCCCACTTCAATGACGACAATAGTTGTGAGAAACTACGCAAGTTCTACGTCCCAACATAACCTCAAAGCAGATACTGCTTGCCCACTTCAATGACGACAATAGTTGTGAGAAACTACGCAAGTTCTACGTCCCAACATAACCTCAAAGCAGATACTGCTTGCCCACTTCAATGACGACAATAGTTGTGAGAAACTACGCAAGTTCTACGTCCCAACATAACCTCAAAGCAGATACTGCTTGCCCACTTCAATGACGACAATAGTTGTGAGAAACTACGCAAGTTCTATGTCCCAACATAACCTCAAAGCAGATACTGCTTGCCCACTTCAATGACGACAATAGTTGTGAGAAACTACGCAAGTTCTACGTCCCAACATAACCTCAAAGCAGATACTGCTTGCCCACTTCAATGACGACAATAGTTGTGAGAAACTACGCAAGTTCTACGTCCCAACATAACCTCAAAGCAGATACTGCTTGCCCACTTCAATGACGACAATAGTTGTGAGAAACTACGCAAGTTCTACGTCCCAACATAATCTCAAAGCAGATACTGCTTGCCCACTTCAATGACGACAATAGTTGTGAGAAACTACGCAAGTTCTACGTCCCAACATAACCTCAAAGCAGATACTGCTTGCCCACTTCAATGACGACAATAGTTGTGAGAAACTACGCAAGTTCTACGTCCCAACATAACCTCAAAGCAGATACTGCTTGCCCACTTCAATGACGACAATAGTTGTGAGAAACTACGCAAGTTCTACGTCCCAACATAATCTCAAAGCAGATACTGCTTGCCCACTTCAATGACGACAATAGTTGTGAGAAACTACGCAAGTTCTACGTCCCAACATAACCTCAAAGCAGATACTGCTTGCCCACTTCAATGACGACAATAGTTGTGAGAAACTACGCAAGTTCTACGTCCCAACATAACCTCAAAGCAGATACTGCTTGCCCACTTCAATGACGACAATAGTTGTGAGAAACTACGCAAGTTCTACGTCCCAACATAACCTCAAAGCAGATACTGCTTGCCCACTTCAATGACGACAATAGTTGTGAGAAACTACGCAAGTTCTACGTCCCAACATAACCTCAAAGCAGATACTGCTTGCCCACTTCAATGACGACAATAGTTGTGAGAAACTACGCAAGTTCTACGTCCCAACATAACCTCAAAGCAGATACTGCTTGCCCACTTCAATGACGACAATAGTTGTGAGAAACTACGCAAGTTCTACGTCCCAACATAACCTCAAAGCAGATACTGCTTGCCCACTTCAATGACGACAATAGTTGTGAGAAACTACGCAAGTTCTACGTCCCAACATAACCTCAAAGCAGATACTGCTTGCCCACTTCAATGACGACAATAGTTGTGAGAAACTACGCAAGTTCTACGTCCCAACATAACCTCAAAGCAGATACTGCTTGCCCACTTCAATGACGACAATAGTTGTGAGAAACTACGCAAGTTCTACGTCCCAACATAACCTCAATTGTTGCTTGCGACTCACTTCTCGTGCTCCATGAGCTGGTTCCGCGTCTCCATCTCGTCCTCGGGCAGCGGACCGGCAAACCGTAGCTTCATCTCCGCGTCCGATAGCCATTCAAGCAGCATGTGCACGGCTTTGTGCAGCTGCTCGGCCTCCTTGAGCGCGTCGTCGAGCCTTGATGTGCGCCTGTCCGCCTGACGCGTGATCTTGTCCCACGTCGCCGTTAGATCACGCAGCTGCGTGCGGATCACCTCAGCGTCGGCCGACGTCGCCTTCGACTCCAGGTCCTTGCCCGTGCGCTTGACGGACTCCAGCTGCGCTTGACGGCTGGCCAGGTCCGACTGACGACAGAGAGACACGTTATTGACGGACAGACGGATAGGGCAATGTTGTGTGGATAAGAAGGAATTCATATGACGACAGAGACACCTGATTGATGCATAGGGGGATGTTGTGCGGTGAACACGTGGTATTAGAAGGAATCAGGGGGGGCAAACACTGAAAATAAGTCCATTTGTCAAATTTTTTGTCCTTTTTTTTTATGAACAATTTATTTAATATCTCCTTTTTGGGCTGCCAAAGAAATGATGTGAATTGATCCACAGGTATATTTTATATTGAACTTTCAGCCATATGGTGTCCAACCAAATTAGCTTCAGAACGGAATACAGTTGAATGTTTGATGGCTGTTTTCTGGTCATCTTTTTTCCCAACATATTTTGGGATGGAGAAGTAAATGAAATCTACTTTACTGGATGGATTTGCACAATTCTGTGTGTGTATATTACATGAATCAGATAATAAACAGTCATGTATTATCAACAGTATACCGGTATGTTGAAAATAGCATGCATGAACAAAATTTGAATGAGAAAAATAATGAAAAACTTTGAAATAAAAAAGTGTGAAATGGATGAATTCGTCATTCCTACAGAAAAAAATTGAAGTAGACCCCTAACACCAATACATTTTAACTTTGTCGAATGCACTTTCGAGAGAACTAAGCAATTAATTAAACCACTTATCCCAAGCCGTTTCCTAGGAACAAGTGTTCTGTGACTATTGAAAATAATAATTTTAAAATAATAAAAGGTAATAATTTTAATAATTGAAAGGTAATAATTTTAAAAAAAGAAGAGAAAGAAAAAAATGCAACTGTATATTTTTTTATATTTTTTGTTGATAATGTGAGACCACAATGAAAAAAATCAACTCGATCGGGTGTGAAATGTAAGATTGGAGATTTTCCCTGTATAGGCCCATGTGGGCAGTGTCTCACCAGGAACGCCCTGTGCTTGTCGTAAAGGGCGTTGACCGTGTCCAGGTCTCCGTGAACGGGTCCGTCGTCTCCTACCAGGGCCTCCACGGTCTGGAGCCACTGCATGAGCGCCTGCACGGCGTCCTTGAACTGTCCGGAGTAGAGCAGCGCCTCTTCCAGCTTCCTCTGTCTGCACACAACATCACAACAACACACATCAATCATGACAATAAGATTTATTGTCTGGCCGTGCATCACGTCACTTTAAACTAGAACAGGAAGACCAAAGTACATCACGTCACTTTAAACTAGAACAGGAAGACCAAAGTACATCACGTCACTTTAAACTAGAACAGGAAGACCAAAGTGCATCACGTCACTTCAAACTAGAACAGGAAGACCAAAGTACATCACGTCACTTTAAACTAGAACAGGAAGACCAAATACAAAATTACGAGAAAAAAAAAACACAAGACAGAAAGATAGACAAAAACAGATGAAACTACAGTTTTTCATAACATAGTCTTAATGAAAATAACGACAAATATTAAATAATGATAATGATAATGATGTAGTGAAACCTACATCTATTGTCTTCCAAGAGACTGGGAAAATAACTTGAAGATTCATGTCGCACTTCATCAACATTGAAAGTACTTGGAGCTTCCCGTATTTACGCCCGGTATTACCAAGTCTAGTTGGCCTTTATCTGAGAGTTAGTGGAAACAAATAGCATGTGAAACCATGGTGATGACAACATTCAACTGACAGTTGAAGCTACTCCCACGTTAGCAATACCGGATCTTATAATAGTGTGGTACAGTGAAACTTCTATGCATCATTTTTCAAAGGACCAGGAAAATAAAAGCATCCATGCAGGAAAATTCAACATTGATTATATGGGAATGAAGTGAGAAAACATGGATGATACAAGCAGGAAAACGATGTATCCGGGAACGATGCGTAGAGGTTTCACTGTGGTTGTTTTGCTGTGTTAGATTAGAGTTTGTCGCCTCACCTGTCTACGGACTTGGAGCAAACGCTGGTCCACTTGTTCTTGAGCTCCTGAAGCATGTTCTTGACGGCTGGCTCGTCCGTCTTGGGTGCCTTCTCCTTGAGGTTCTTGCCGGACCTCAAGGTCGCGTCGTAGGTCGCCTGCTTGCCTGACAGCGCGCGCTGGAAGTCCCGGTGCTTGGCCAGGCGGGCCTTGATCTTGTCCGGGTCGTTGCCCATCGTCTCCGTCTCCGCTGCCAGCTCGTCCAGAGCCTGGTCTGTCTGCGTGAGCCACGTCATCAGGCCAGACCTGCACATGTCAACAACACGTCTCAACACGTCTCAACACGTCTCCGCTGCCAGCTCGTCCAGAGCCTGGTCTGTCTGCGTGAGCCACGTCATCAGGCCAGACCTGCACATGTCAACAACACGTCTCAACACGTCTCAACACGTCTCCGCTGCCAGCTCGTCCAGAGCCTGGTCTGTCTGCGTGAGCCACGTCATCAGGCCAGACCTGCACATGTCAACAACACGTCTCAACACGTCTCAACACGTCTCAACACGTCTCCGCTGCCAGCTCGTCCAGAGCCTGGTCTGTCTGCGTGAGCCACGTCATCAGGCCAGACCTGCACATGTCAACAACACGTCTCAACACGTCTCCGCTGCCAGCTCGTCCAGAGCCTGGTCCGTCTGCGTGAGCCACGTCATCAGGCCAGACCTGCACATGTCAACAACACGTCTCAACACGTCTCCGCTGCCAGCTCGTCCAGAGCCTGGTCCGTCTGCGTGAGCCACGTCATCAGGCCAGACCTGCACATGTCAACAACACGTCTCAACACGTCTCAACACGTCTCAACACGTCTCCGCTGCCAGCTCGTCCAGAGCCTGGTCTGTCTGCGTGAGCCACGTCATCAGGCCAGACCTGCACATGTCAACAACACGTCTCAACACGTCTCAACACGTCTCAACACGTCTCCGCTGCCAGCTCGTCCAGAGCCTGGTCTGTCTGCGTGAGCCACGTCATCAGGCCAGACCTGCACATGTCAACAACACGTCTCAACACGTCTCAACACGTCTCAACACGTCTCCGCTGCCAGCTCGTCCAGAGCCTGGTCTGTCTGCGTGAGCCACGTCATCAGGCCAGACCTGCACATGTCAACAACACGTCTCAACACGTCTCCGCTGCCAGCTCGTCCAGAGCCTGGTCCGTCTGCGTGAGCCACGTCATCAGGCCAGACCTGCACATGTCAACAACACGTCTCAACACGTCAGTGACAAGTCTCAACACGTCAGTAACACATCTCAACACATCAGTGACACGTCTCAACATGTCACAACACGTCTCAACACATCAGTGACAAGTCTCAACACACCAGTGACACGTCTCAACACGTCAGTAAAACGTCAGTAGCACGTCAGGCAAACAAGGTACAAAAATGTAGTACAGTACCAACTAAAAATGTATGCATAACCAGATTTATTAAAAGATTCACTTACTATCAGCTGAACTCTGCAAATGTATTGAAGCAATCTGACAAATGATTGATAGATAATTATTTGTATTTCAATACAACCAATAGCTAGGTTAAATACGGGGTACAAATGAGCTATGATGTGATGACGCTTACAAAAACCCATGCCTCATGTGGGACCCAACAGTGATTTCAGTTTCTAAAGCGGTGCCTTGATTGACTGAGTTACTGAGGGCGGCATGCATGAGCTTTCAGAATGTGTTCAATTTGGGAAGATCTAACTAGACGATCGACCGTGATAGTGTTCTCAAGTTTTCGAAGAAATCGATTTTCCAGAAAGTTAAAGAAATTTTCCCAAAAAACTTGGAAAAAATTCACGATGCTCGAAAGTGAAAACATGGGTCTAGTTTTTAGCCTATATCTTCCAGTAATTCGTAATGGTGGTACGATTTTGCTTGGATTTTTATCTAGATGTAAAACAGTCTCCTGAATCCGAATCCAGACACGGGTACGACTGAGCAGGTGACGATGAAACTATAAAGTGACGAGTGAAAGGACGTTTACAAACGAAGCGGTGCGCAGCTGTCCGATCTACCGACGCGTCAACTCACCACGCGTCGTGGAACTCCCTGGCCTCTTTGTAGCCGTGATCGAGCGCTCGCGTCCTCTCTGCCGACTTGCTGACGACGCGTTCCCAGCGATGCTGCACGCTGACCAGCAGGTTCTTGATCAGGATCACGTCCTGCTTCTGGCTGAAGTACTTGAGGTGCGTTCCCTTCTTGTCCAGGTTCAGCATCGTCTCCCGGTGCACGCCCACGTCCTTCTGGAACGCCTTGTGGTCCTCGATCTGCGACAGGATCGTCTCCATGACGCGCGACACCGGCTTCAGGTTCGTCAGCGTCTTCTCCGCATTCGTCAGCCAGTCAACAAACGCCTGGAATACGGAACAAACATGTGATGATTCAGTTCAATTGTTCACATACAATTTTAAGTCAAACAATCATTCTACTCAATTGAAGATTATTTTGAAGTTTGTAAATTTCATCAGTAGTAGCAGGACCGCTAATTATTGTTTTTTATCCTTTACTGTAGGCCTTTATAATATATTGATGTGTAATGTTGTTTGTTTTGTATCCTTACCGATATCAAATGTTATGCATGTAGACCCGTATTTATTTTAATTATGTGTTCTTAATTATCATGACGGTCTGTCTGTGTGACGCACATTTTAACCACTGTTGTATTACATGGATATGTGGCCAATTTGGACAAATATTAAATAAATAAATGAATAAATATTCATGACTTAAGCTGGATTCATAGTGAAGCGTAAAAGAGGTTTTACCGTCGCGGTTGGTCACGTGAACCAATCAGGAGCTTGCCGCTCATTGCCAGATCTACCGCGCGGCAGCGACCCTGAATCTTGGTTCATGTTCAACTTTTTGACGCGCGTCAAACCTACCGCGTGTGACGTCGTGCATTTCACGGCTTGCTGAATGCTCGAATTGCATGTCAGGACACACTTTGCGCGCCACTTCACTAGACCCATTTTGCTTGTTGTGTTTTCAGCAGCCTTATTTTTTTTCATATAAAAAATTATTATGAACGAGACTTTAACCCACGCCTGACAGTGACTTCATTTCCAGAAGCGGTGCCTCAGCTGACTGAGCTACCAAGGGCGGCCATGACTCATAAATATACAGTGAAATTCTCATCCATCATTTTTCGAGGGACCAGGATATATGAACATTTCATGCAGGAAAACGATTGATCCAGAAAGATTAGGTGAGAAAGGTGGGACAAATGATCTGAGAGGGTAAGAACGATGCATGGAGGTCTCACTGGACACATTTATTGATCCGTGCATCCAAAAGTAAACAGGATAACAATCAATGAGAAATAGAATAGTTGACGATGAAATAGCAGAGAATTGAATTGATGAAAAAGTATAAAAACTGATGAAAAATTGAGGTACCTAATCAATGATACTGATCAAGAGAAAATCAAACTTTTGTCGTAATCCAAGATCTGAAGATGTGGAGTGAGCAAACAAGATGTTTTTCCTCTGGATTTTCGAATGTGTTCACCTGACAGCACACACACGGGCCTGCCTAGTGATGACACTGTGATAACGCCACGGTAACGGTCGTGATAAAGGTCATGACAACGGTTCTCACCTGCAGCGCGTCGTGGAACTCGGTGGCCTCCTTGAGCGCGATCTCCAGCTTGATCTTCTTGTCGTTGGCGCGCGCCGTCACACTGTCCCAGCGGTGCTTGAGCGTGCGCAGGTTCTGCTGCAGGTTGCTGGCAGCGCCGGCGCTAGACTTCTTCAGGTACTCCTGGCCTTGTTGGAGCACCGTCTCCACCTTGGGCCGGTTAGCCTCCAGCTCGGTGTAGATCTCCTGCAAAAACAAAACACGTTAGCTTCCTTCCGCCATGTTCCGGCGGGCATATAGCAAATGAAAACAACTGCACTCTAACGTTTTGGAAGAGTAGATTATAAAAACTAGGAGTATGGGAGCACTTGAATTTTTGAGTCAAGAAAAAAGTTGAAATTTAACTGAACTAGATTATTTGAAGTTTGATTTTCATCCTCATTTTTTTTTCTTCAGATTATTTTCTCCAATTTTTCTGTAAACCTACTTGTGGGCCTATTGTCTTGAATATAAAATAAGATAGTTTTTCACAAATTCCACAGTCCAGAGAATGCCACTGATATGTAAATCTTACTCTTCCTTTACATGCTTTATTCTAGTCACTATCCAGGTTATACTCTACATCTAATTCCTTCCAATCAAGCCATTCTCCCCACAACCACCCCCAACTCCCTTCCCCTTCCATTGCCTCGAAAAAATCACATACCCGATTCAATTGTCTCCGTTTCCAAATCCTGCCAGCCCAAGTCGTGCATCATCTCGGACGGACTCTCTACCCAACTCCACCTTCTAACTCGACCTGTGACCATCTTGACTGCTATTCTCTGCACCCTTTCTACATCCCTTACATCACCTACCCTGTATGAATCCCATACTGAGCTTGCATTTTTTGTAATGTTATCAATTTTGTACATACAAAATAAATACCGTATTCACTCGCATATACCGTAAGTCGCAAGTATATTTAGAAATTTGAGAACTCAAAACAGGGGTGCGACCAATACGCGGGCGCGACTTATACGCGCGCCCAAAATCTCCAAAAATGAAACTCAAATACATCAATTCTCGTCACAGTCGAGCTTGCTATTTTTACGTCATCAAAAAGTCACATGCGTCTCATGAAGGTAAGTGAGAAAAGAGTCACATTTTGCGATAAAAACAGTTGCCGTGAAACACTGCCGGTCGTCCAATGTTAGAGCATGGGGCGAACCCACTATTGTCGTCAGAATTCATGCACAGACAGTCGTCAGTGCTGAAGCAAACATGAGACTTTTAGAGTCTTGTGTTACACTGAATAACAAGACAAACACTTCAACACATCTGTTCATCATCAAAACAGTTGCCATGAAACACTGGTCGTTCAATGTTACAGTATAGAGCCAACCCCCAATTGTCGTCAGAATTCATGCACAGACAGTCGTCAGTGCTGAAGCAAACGTGATACTTTTAGAGTCTTGTGTTACACTGAATAACAAGACAAACACTTCAACACATCTGTTCATCATCAAAACAGTTGCCATGAAACCCTGGTTGTCCAATGTTACAGTATAGAGCGAACCCCCAATTGTCGTCAGAATTCATGCACAGACAGTCGTCAGTGCTGAAGCAAACGTGATACTTTTAGAGTCTTGTGTTACACTGAATAACAAGACAAAAACTTCAACACATCTGTTCATCATCAAAACAGTTGCCATGAAACACTGGTCGTTCAATGTTACAGTATAGAGCCAACCCCCAATGGTCAAACCCCAGATCGTCCTCAGAATTAATGCACAGATGGTCATCAACGTTGAAGCAAATAAATACATATAAATATGTTTACATTCATTTTTATCTAGCCTCTTCCTAGTGTTGAATGAGTAGCCCCCTATAGACAAATCAGCCATACATAGCATTGTTGATTGATGATAAACAGAATGTCTCAAAAGTTGTGTTCGTCTGTCATGAACTGAAAAGAACTAGAGTACACTTTAAGGGGGTGGAGCAACTTGAGTTCAACTCCGTGCAGGATGCGCCGTTGTTCAGTTCAACTTGGTGTACGTGAACTAACAATTACAGACGAACAGCCACCACCCACCGCGTACAACAAACTACTTGCCGCAAATTCAAAATATGTTTCAACTTTCAATTAATTTCTACGCTCATGATAAATTTCCTTATAAAGAAAAATGACAATATTACATTCTAGATATAAAGGCATAGGCCTAGATTTTCTAGAATATAGAAATATGTTAAGTTTAGTGTTTTATTGAATGTGAAGTGAAATTGAATATGTAAATAGCAACATGCTAATAAAGTTCTATTATATTGAAAGTGAATACGTTCATTGTAAAGCACAAGGTACAATAAAATAAATCATTCTTGATAAATAGCAAATTCTAGCTACTCATTTTTATTTCTAGTTGTAAGTTTTTATACGCCCTATATTTGTACAATGTGCAAACCTTTGGAAGGAATAAATAAAATAAAAATGAAATACACTGAACAGTCAAATAAAATCCACATAGTCTCCAAGTAAGACTTGACTGTGGGAGCATATTCCGACTTGGAACGTCCCCCGCGTCTCTAGAGATAACGCAGCCGGTACGTACCATGAATCTTTCTAGCTGCTCGGTGGCCGTCTCGGGCAGCCCGCCGACGGGCTTGGACGCTGCGATGATGCCGTCCACCTCCCCCAGCCACGACAGCAGGTCCTGGATCTCCGCGTGGAACCTCTGGGCCTCCCTCAGCGCATCCTCCAGCTCTTGTTGCCTGGCAACCACAACACAACAGTCAATACAGCACGAGTCTCGTGAAGCTCATTGACACAAGTGTTGCCGTTCGATTAATACATTGAGACCTCTTTGGTACATTTTCAGGGGACCAGACTAAACATGTGGAGCATACGTTGGATCAAAAAATAAAACTGATAAATGTAATAACTAGAGACAGGATAGTACCGTAATGCAATTGCATGTTTTCAGATATAGCCAGGAGAACATGCAAAATCGGTTATAAATCCTTTTCATGACTCAAGGATTCGGAATATATGACTTTGTACCGGTACTGCATGTCTCGCTTATTTTGGAGGTTTTGTGTGCATCAACATTTTAACGCAAGGCAAAAAGTAGTACGCTGATGTAAAGTGGCGTTTGACATATTATGGTATTATTAAAACTTTGAATATATTTTCAAAAAGTGTCTGCATATTTTTTCCCCCAACTTGTCAATTCCAAGTGCATGTATTCTATAAGTTTTCAAGTCCTTCAATATTGATTATTTGATTTATTTCACTGTACTATCTTGCTTATTTTGCAATTTGACGCTGCTAATAGCGCTTATTTTGCTTATTTTAGCTTTTAGTACTGATTATTTGAAGGTTTCATACTGCATTACTACCCTATTCTGTCTCTGGTAATAAATGTATAAACGATAAACTTATAACTGAGGTTCTACTGTAGGCCTGTATACCGCTAGTTGTTTGTCAGTGTGAAACAGCTGGAATATCCTCAGTTTGAGAGTGGTACGAGTGAATGTCGGCTCACCTGTCTGCGGTCTTCTGCAGGAGATCCCGCCAGTGCCTGTTGAGCGTGGCCAGCTTCTCCTGCGTGGCCGACGCCTCCTCCGAGTTCTTCCCGGTCTCGATCAGCTGACGGCCGGCGTCGTTCAGAGTGTCTACGCTCACTTGGTGCGCCTGGATGTCGTTCACCAGCACCTGGCACCACACAGAACGACATTAGACACGTGTCGGAACACATGTTGGAACACGTGTCGGAACACATGTTGGAACACGCTCAAAGAGAGTGAGATAAATTACAAAATACAACAATATGTTCAAGGAGTCATTCGAGCACCACATTTACTTGTGTGAATCTAGCTTTTTCAATTATTGTTTGCTTGATGACCCCACCGACAGCTACGATATACGGGGGTACGAATGAGCAGGTGATAATGAAACTATAATGTGATGATAAGTGAAAGGACTTTCACAAAAACCCATGCCTTATGCGGGACTCAAACCCACGTCCAATGGTAATTTCAGTTTCTGAAGTGGTGCCTCAGCTGACTGAGCTACTGAGGGTTGCGTAGCTTGTTTTCTTCAATAACAAGGTGGAGCAAAATGTATAATAATATATCATGAGCCACAGTCGTGGCCGTAGCAACAACTTGAATGAACAACATACAATCCAATCAATCATAAATTACAAATGAGGACTACCGTATTTACTGTAAGTCCGGGGTTTCATAAAAAAAGATAATAGGCCTACAGGGAATTAGGGGTAGCGAAAGATATTGATTGAATTTTCAATAATCTTTTCAAAATTTCACATCATCTTTCTTAATGCATTGTTCCGAAATCCATTGTTTTTCTGCTTCCATCATTGATTTTGTCCCACTCTGTTCCCATATAGGCATGTTGAATGATCCCGGATGGACCATGTTCCTGTGTATGGGAGGGATGTTTTGATCTCCTTGTGTTGAGAAAGCACAAGACCGAGGATCTGTGTACCGATGAGTGAATGAAGGTCTTGTGACTGACCTTGAGCTTGGCCAGTTCAACCTCCAGCACCTGCGGGTCGCCGGCGACGGGCTTGAGGTCGTCCAAGGTCGCGTCCGTCTTGCCTATCCAGGCGAGCAGCTCGGACAGGGCGTGCTGGAACTGTCCGAGTCGAAGCAGAGCGTTCTCCAGCTGACGTTGCCGTTCAACCAGCCCGCGTAGCAGCTCGTCCCAGCGACGGTTCACGCCGTTCAGCGGCTCCTTGATGGCCGCAGCCTGGTCTGCAGACGTGCGCTCCGTCAGCTCTTGGGCTTGTCTGTGTCACACACAATACATGTCAACACGTTCAGCAGCACTCTACTCATGGCTGGCGTCTGTGCATGATATATGAGATGAAAGGTTATTTTATCAAGTATTTTGGGTAGAATATTGTGTGGAGGTATGTGGGTCTGAATTTGACAGTTATTTCAACAGAAAAATACAAAATGAGTTGGAACCACATGCTTTGAGAAAGAAACGAAGAGTTGGAGAAAATTGTACTGAGGGTCTGATAAAATTAAAGAGCAGGCCTAATGAATAGCAACAAACACAGTGAAATTGACCAAGAGATTATGCTTGCAAAAGAGGAATAAAATGAATACTATTGGAGAAACCATTCTCAACAGAATGAACCAACGACATAAGCAGTTTCAAGCACGCAAAACTGTAATTCTATTAAAAATTTAGCGTACAAAAATAGCATGCATTTCAAGCAACGATAGTATCTAGGGCTAATTTTGAGGTAATAATCTCCAACTGCAGCCTAGCTTACATTCTAGCATAAAGCTGAGAATATCTAGAATATAGATATGGATGGAAATATCCGAAACTAGTGTTTGTACAACGGTCAAGTCATACACGTGAAACATGCATCCGGGAATCCGGGATCTAACAACAACAACAACAACACAGGACAACGCAAGACAAGACGATACACACGTAAATACTTGCTCGACTTGCCTTATCAACGCTCTGCGACAGGGCGATAAACGTCGTCAAGAAAGTGAAAAGAAACAGAGAAAATAGTCAGTTCAACGGTAACACGTGGCAACATACACATCGTACGTGAATCTTTACGAAGAGCTACGAGATATGAAGTGGCGTAACTATGGGTCATGTGGGGAAACGGGGAGGGGGGGGGGGCTGGAAATCAAGACTTTGAATTAGAAAAACGAGCATAGGCCGGCCTATTGATCGATTTTCAATCAACTTGCAAATAGACGTGTAGGCCTACTTTATGCTTTTCAAGTAAGTATCATTTTGTCATTTTATTCAACAAGTATATGAATGATTGCCAAAAGTAGAACATTTCATCAAAACACCCCAATATTATTTAAGAAAGTCAGCCAAGTCATTTTGTGCCTATGAGGCAGAGATGAGAATATGATCCACAAACAAATTTTTTTGTGGAAGAACGGGGGGGGGGGGGGGGGGGGGGGATGATAGTTACGCAACTACATCCCAAGTTTACGTTCTATATACAAGTTGAACTGAGATGAACATACTGATACACAGTACCAATACTAGTAAGTGTGTATTCAAAGTGCTACGCATACGTTGCATTGGATGCTTTCAAGACTACAAGGACAATTTCAAGTATCATTATTCATTACTAGTTGATTACAATTGAGCTTACCGGTCGGTCATAGCTCTCTGTGGAGACCTACTAGTTGATTACAATTGAGCTTACCGGTCGGTCATAGCTCTCTGTGGAGTGGAGACCAGTTTTACTCAATATTTGAATCATCAGGGTTTCGATTAACGAGGGTTCACTGTACTTCACAACATGGAAATATATATGATACAGTGGAACCTCTTAAGTACTTTTTTTCAGGAACCCGACAAAAAAAATTCTAAACGAAAAACTTACTGAAGAAACTATTTAACTGGGAGTAAATTAAACTTATCAAGGTGAAAATGTACTAACGGGAAACTTACTAAAGAGGTTCTACTGTAATTAGAACCTATTTTGCAAAGTATTTTCTTGAAAATATATCCAACTGTTAGAAGTGAATGAACCTTCTCATTGAAACAATCGCACAACTTGACAACGACGCGTGACAACGATGACGTTGGAGCAACGAGCTTACCTGTTGAGCGCTTCGACCTTGACCATGTGCGGGTCGACCTCGGCCTTGAACTCGTTGAGCTGCTTGATCTGCTTCTTGACCGTGTCGATCTCGGAGCCGAGAGGTCCCATGCGCACAAACCGGTCCTCGGCAGAGTCCAGGAACTCCAGCAAGTCCTGCGGGAACAGAGAGTTAGGTTAGGGTGGCCGGTTGTTGACGTGGAAAACTCAAGCTAGCCAAATCTTGGTGACGAGAAGGAACACAGCCATTAGGAATAAAATCGAAGAATCAAGAATCGATCATAATGTAAAACAATTCTCAAATTGAAAAATCAATTTTTTTTCAAATTATCATTTTTTTTGGGGGGGGGGGTCAGTGCTATCATTCTTCACGTCGCAGTACGTGCTCATTTCGTTGTCTTTATTATTTGTACTGTTGAGATTTTACTGGACAGAAGCCACAAGCTATCCCTTCGGCTACGTATGACAGCCGAACGTTGACGGAAATACCCGAATGGTACAGTACAGTTCAAAGAAGTCCCTAGCAGCCCTTTTTCACGTAAAATGCCGCAGGAAGATTGAAACAAAAGTTTTAAATCACACAACATTTTATGAGGATGAACTTTTTTTTTTTAAATCAATTTTCAAACGATTCTGGAGCTAAGAGAATCAATGTCACCACTAAAAGCCGCACAGAGGGAGGAGGTTACGCTTCAAGCCACAGTTGAGACAGTGATTGGAATTACCTGATAGATTTAGTTAATACCCCCTTTACACGATCAACTTATTGCTAGCAATGCATTTTTGAAATGTATCGCTACCAAGTAGAATACATGCCTTTCCTATCTCGCGTTCACACTACAGTAAAAATTGCCATTGCTGTCAACGTATTGCCTCGAGTAGGATTACGCTCAACTTTCGAGGCAATATTGCCAGTAGCCGACCAATCAGCGGCCAGTAAAGTGAAACGTCACATTCCGTTGACTGCCTAGCTTCTGTTGACGCCATATCGTTGAGTGGGAGAGGATCGAAGATTAGTGACTGACCATTTTCGATCGACTAACCTTTTTCAGTGATATAGGCATACAGATGACAGGCTACTTCTAGGTTATGTTTATATTGATCGCCAAATTCCAATAATTCAAACAGATGTTATGGATCGTGAGGATGAGGAAAATTTAATAGGTGTAGCACTTTTATCTCAACTGTCGATCTATGTTTTAGTGATTTGAGCGCTAGGTTGCGCTACTGGCATTCGCTAGTTCAAGGTTCAGGCTACTGGCACCGCTACGGTAGAAAATAAAAATTTTAGGATCCTATACACGATGGAAAATGCATTGCCGAAATGCATTGCTATTTTAGTTGATCGTGTAAAGGGCCTTTAAGATAGGAATTGAGGAAGTGAAACAATGCATAGTCTACATACAGGACTTGGCATTTCATTTTCAGAACTCTTCATAACTAATGTTCAGACAGTTAACAAAGGTAGGCTTGGTGAATTCACTTTCAATCTGAAAAGACATTAATGTAGACAAGGAGTTAACCAGTCAAACATGTACCCATATTTCATTTGGAACAGGCCTACATATAACATAGAAATATGAGAGTTCAACAAATATTTCCATTGTTTGAATAAAACATGTTGTTATTGAAAATAATATGATTGGAAAACAGATTTACAACTTGGTGCTTTGGGATGATACAGTAATCGAATGCTGAATAAAACAATGATCGTTTCCACACCAAGATGTGTTATTATTCGTAATCAATTTATTTATTTAATATGGTTAAAACTTGGAATCCTTGAAATTTAAGAAAAACTCTTCACAGAAATGCTATGTTCTTTATATTTTCTTCACTACCTTGGTATTGTGTTAATCTGATATGTGAAAAGTATGTTTTTTTTTATCTGGTAGTTTTGCATTTCTCTGAAGAGTTGTTCATAAAACTCATGGATTTTGAATGTATTGAATAGATAAATAGATGCCTAATTGAAATGTGTTCCATGTGAGCCTACACATACAAGAGGGTTGATAATAACAAGTTGATTTCTGGCTGATGTTTCCAAGAGATAGAATCAATCCCGCAGCTCGATCATGTGAGCAATCATCGCACGTGGAGCCACTCGTCAGTGTCGTCTGTAGCCTTCCACGAGCGCTTTTACTCTCTACTCTCCTAGTATAATCCAATCTTCTTTCATCTTATTTATACTTGGGTTAATCCATAAGCACACGTAGCCATTCAAACATTGGTATTCCTCAAGTTGTTGATAAATAACAGTGAACAATATAGCGCGGTTGGCTCACCTGTAGCGTCTCGTGGAATTCCATCGCCTTCTCCATGGCGTCTATCAGATTCTCCTCGCGCTTGGCGTACAGGGCGGTGATGTTGTCCCACGCAGAGTCCAGGTCCTCGATGTGCTTCTTCACCTCTGGCTTATCCGGCTCTCCGCACAGGTTCATCAGCTTGGCTCCCGTCTTCCGGCATTCGTCCACGTCCGGCTTTGTCTGGCAGGACAACCGTGCAATCAGCTCACGACGACAGGAGGTCCGGGGTTCGATTCCCGTTCATTTCATCATCCAGAATATGGATCTGTTGTCAACAGGCTGAATCAGCTGTCAGAAGACTGGGGTTCGATTCCAGTTTGGTCAACGACCTGGCTAGGACCGTTGAGAAGGGTAGGTCCAGATCTGTCATCCAGGAGACCAGAGTTTGATTCCCGACATTGTCTACCATCATGACCACCAATGCTGCTCAACAACCCCTGCCAACAGCTAGGTCATAAGGTCAATATGAATTTATAAATACTCATGAATATATATTTACTACCTATTAAGGTACTTAAAAAAACACAGGTGTGTACAAATGTTTAATATGCCTGAAAGTTCCAACCACTGTAGGTCTACTTCATTCTCCGACTGTTGGTGGTGAGGTCCGCTACCTATCAGCTCAACACGTCTTGCAACGCGTCACGCCACGTCTTGCAACGCGTCACGCCACGTCTTGCAACGCGTCACGCCTGGTACCCACCTGGTCGATCTCGTGCCTGATCTCCTGCAGCACGACCTGTTGCTGCTGGATGGCCTTGGGCTCCACGGCCGGAGGGTCCTGCGTGCTGAGCGTCTCTTGCAGGTCGGCCAGCGTGCCCATGACCGCGTGCAGCTGGTTCCAGAACCGGTCGGCGACCGACATCGTGTCTTCCAGAGACTTGCTGCGGTCGCCTGTCGCTTTCTGCACCTCGTTCCACAGGCTGTTGAGCCGCTCCAGCTTGCGCTTGATGTCTGCAAACAACATGGCGGTTAGAACATGGCAATTACAACACGGCGGTTACAACATGGCGGTTACAACATGGCGGTTACAACATGGCGGTTACAACATGGCGGTTACAACATGGCGGTTACAACATGGCGGTTACAACATGGCAGTTACAACATGGTGGTTACAACGGGGCAGTTAGAACAGGGCGGCTAGAACAGGGCGGTTACAACAGGGTGGTTAGAACAGGGCGGTTAGAACAGGGCGGTTAGAACAGGGTGGTTAGAACAGGGCGGTCAGCACAGGGCGTTTAGCACAGGGCGGTTAGAACAGGGCGGTTACAATAGGGCGGTTAAATGATGCAACAGTGTACTACTGAGCTTTTTTCATTCGTAATTGTCCGGCAATTAGAATTGAAAACAGACCTTGTTTCTTTCTTTTCTTTCTACATTCTTTCATATTATCATTGTTAAATTATTTGTCAGGGTCAGTTTGAATGTTCAATTGTATGGGATCAAGGTACATTACTTGTTTGTGTGCACTTGCGGACATGTAAAGTGGTCAATCAAGCTACATTCAAATGCATTCTGAAGGAAATGTACTGATATTATACAGACTGGAACTAGAGGACAATGTGTATACACACTCCACAGTCCACACACAGTGTGTGGAACAAATAGCGGTTCAATGTGTGTACATTTGATTGAACTTTCAATTCAGTTTGGGAACGATCCTTGCCATGTGACCGCAAGTGTACAGATTGTGTTCAGAAATGTCGAGATGCCATTTTCACATAACCTCAAAATTCACACATTCACATTTCTGATAATTTCAATAATTTATCATTTGGACTAATTGGAATCTAACTTGGTGAAATGTACAAAATAAGAGTAGGCCTACTAGCAGTTTTTTTTTTTGATAATATTGTTATAATCTAGCAATTGAATTATTGATTTTCAACTTGAAATCACAAAAGTTGAACTTACGTCCAAATGTCTGATTCTTTTGTTGATTACATTTATTATTCAGGTCGAGACTCGGACTCGACTCGAGACTCGGACTCGACTCGAGACTAGTGACACGTAGACAGACTCGACTCGAGACTAGTGACACGTAGACAGACTTGACTCGAGACTAGTGACACGTAGACAGACTCGACTCGAGACTAGTGACACGTAGACAGACTCGACTCGAGACTAGTGACACGTAGACAGACTTGACTCGAGACTAGTGACACGTAGACAGACTCGACTCGAGACTAGTGACACGTAGACAGACTCGACTCGAGACTAGTGACACGTAGACAGACTCGACTCGAGACTAGTGACACGTAGACAGACTGGACTCGAGACTAGTGACACGTAGACAGACTCGACTCGAGACTAGTGACACGTAGACAGACTTGACTCGAGACTAGTGACACGTAGACAGACTCGACTCGAGACTAGTGACACGTAGACAGACTCGACTCGAGACTAGTGACACGTAGACAGACTTGACTCGAGACTAGTGACACGTAGACAGACTCGACTCGAGACTAGTGACACGTAGACAGACTGGACTCGAGACTAGTGACACGTAGACAGACTCGACTTGAGACTAGTGACACGTAGACAGACTGGACTCGAGACTAGTGACACGTAGACAGACTGGACTCGAGACTAGTGACACGTAGACAGACTCGACTCGAGACTAGTGACACGTAGACAGACTCGACTCGAGACTAGTGACACGTAGACAGACTAGAACAAGTACTTGCACACCGCTGGCCATCTTGTCTGGTCAAACTATTACACCAATGATGCTACTATCATTTCCACACACTTAATACCATTTCTTCTTTATAATGGGTTTTAACGACGCTCTATGATGATGTCTAGGATCTATTGGCGTCGAATGAATGACTGATGAGATGATGGGATGATGAGATGAAGGTTTCCAAGGTACTGGGAAGGAAGCGGTCGTGGCCTATATTATTGAAACTGCCCCCGCATTTTTAGCCTAGACTACAGAGGGATACTACGAGAAACCCCTGTGAAGATGGACGTTGGCGGGGATCGAACCGGTTCGATATGCCCTTTCATCTCCTGGATCACATGAAGCGAGTGCGTTAACCACTCATTTACATGTACCGGTAATATTTACCATTTCTATCATTGTTAAACATAATAATATTGATTATTCATTACTACGTATCATCATTACTGTTTCGATTATATATTAGTGTTGCATCTCTATGTACAAGGAAGCAAGAATAGAATGATTTGTAAATCTATTGTGAAGAAAATTGTTTTCTCACAATCATGTACAACTGTCTACGATTTTTGCCACTTGATGTAACTTGATTGGTCAAAATTAAAATCAATAGTAATCAAAGATACCTTACACTCTGTGAGTAGAATGTAACAAATCACTCAATGTTTTTCTTCTTTCATTTTACTTCAACTACTTTATTACTTTTAATATCTGAGAAATACGTCCGAATTTAAATTGTACTTATAATTCACTATTTTAACCCAAAGTTGAGCCTTTTTTGAAGGGCTTTGTGGATGTTTTCTTGTTGTAATTGTGTTTTTCTTTCTGTATCAGTGCACGTGACCAATGAAGAAAAAAATAATTAATTGAATTGTTGAGCCGCGAGTCGTACGGTCTTACCTTTGACAGCCGAGTCTTCTCTGTTACCAGCCTTGCTGATGACATCGCTGGCCGCCTTCTTGACTGCGGCAAACGCTTCCGACCTCTTGTCCAGGTCTTCCACGAGCGCCGCATTCTCTTCCATCTGGTCGCGGATACGCGGCGGGTGGGCCGAGATGGGCTCCGCAGAGTTCACCTGGTCGGCCGTGGATCCGAGCGCGCGGAGCATGCCTTCCAGCTTGTCCGAGAACAGGCTGGACTCCTGTCAACGGAGAACAAGAATGGTCAGTCCACTGGCATATATAGTTTGGATACAAGGAGGAACAAAAGTAGGTGTCACATCTTAAGAGACCACGGGAGTCGTTTAGTGAAATATCAGTTTCTTGGTGATAACTTTTGAACGGTAAGAGATATCGGAATTCTAATAAGCAAGTAACACAGATAATTATAATAGCTGCAAGATGGTATACGTTATAACTATTCAAGTCATGTTGCATAACTGTCAAGCGTATACAGCTACAAAAAAGCATTTTTTTAATAGTATGACTTATATCATCTTGAAGCTATAATAATTATCTGTGTTTCTTACTCATTAGGATTTTGATATCTCATACCGTTCAAAAGTCACCAAAAAACTGATATTCTGCTAAATTGACTCGCGTGGACTCTTAATGTTGATTTGATGATCCCAGTCGACCGCAGGATGGCATGCTTTTCAGGTTACCATAACAACTGGAGAAGTTTGCAGCAAACAGACTATGTAACATCGAAATTGGAGAACACAGTCTTGAATTTGAGACGTTATTGATGTCTAATTACTTAGACTAGGAAAACGCGGGATGCGCGTTGTTAGACGAGCTTAGGGGTATAGAAATCTAGAATGAAAAATAATTTGTCAACCCAATCTACATCTACAGACCTTGGATCACTCCAAACGTTCAAAAACCTTACGAGAATCAGTTATGTCACGGCCTTCCTCTTCATTCATTTGGAATAACGTGGAATAACACGTTAGACAATACGTGGCACCGCTTGAAAGAAGTTGAGGTCTATAGCTCAGGTAGCCAATGGTTACACAAGATGTGGTGTTGAATGGGATGAGTCCATTCCTTCCACGTGGAATAACACGTACTTCTCTTCATTTCTTCTCAGAGAGTATTTGTAGATTAATCGTTGATCATTGCAGTAGAACCATGTTTAGACATTCATCACATCTACAAGTTCCATTTCTTGACCCCACCCATAAGCTCCTCATGTTGAATAGTTCCTTTAACAAGTTTCAGTCCGGTCCCCTGAGAAACGTACCAAAGAGGTCCCACCGTAATGGGTTCTGATCAAGGAGGTTAGGTACTAATCTAACCTCCTTGGTTCTGATCAAGGAGGTTAGATACTAATCCAACCGCCTTGGTTCTGATCAAGGAGGTTAGGTACTAATCTAACCTCCTTGGTTCTGATCAAGGAGGTTAGATACTAATCCAACCTCCTTGGTTCTGATCAAGGAGGTTAGATACTAATCTAACCGCCTTGGTTCTGATGGATAATTCTTCTATTTGTCAATGTAATCTTATGGCAGATCATCATTCTTGCAACAAATGAACCAGAATTGATATTGTAGACAAGTAGAAGAACAATTGGTCTCAATATAGAAACAATAAAATACCACAAACTTGCAACATTGTTAATTGCCTGGCAACAAATTAAATCTTGTTATTACTGGATGTTCTTTGAGCAGATTGCATTTATTGTGAACGTAATCAGAGAATATCGCGTTGCATCTGGAGATATAGTATTTCATTGCGACTGTACTGCGGATAAATGGTTTACCAAGGTTATCTTGCTGTGTAAGTTAACAAGAACATTCTTGACAGAATATTCCTAGCTTTATTTACATTAGCATAAGCCTATTCGGGAGAAGTACGGACATTCCTAGAATGTTTGTATCAACAGATTATCTAAGATAATTTCACTAAAATAATAAAAGGTACCGTACTCATTCATGCACATGTTGAAATGATCAAGTACCGGTATGTAACAAATTCTGACTCGTTCAATTCGACTAGAAAATGATGTTACAATTGATTCAATTGATCTCACATTCTGAACACAAGAACATCATCGGATGGTTCAGGTTTATATCGTTCAAGTCTTGAGAGAAATTGTTTTACATTTAATGAATGGAATATTGACTCTAGTTTGGCTGTATACTTATAATGCTACCGGTATTATTATGTTATAACTTTTACCACTTATTCTATTCATAACTATAATTCTGTTATCTTGGATATTATATTTAGTATTTTGAAAGTCTTAGCCCACACACAGAAAATTTTCTCTACGTGGGCTTCTTATTTTTATGAAAATAGTGTGAGAAAGAAAATATTTCAAAGTGTCTAGAAGTTGAAAAAAAATTAGTTTTAAATAAAAATATAACTAAAAATGATTAAATTGCAAGTAATATAGTGCATTCTATGTTCCAGCCCTCATATTATTGGGTTGGCAATATTCATCGGAGGCTCGACGCTGTTCGGCATCTACGTTATGATAGACGCCTGTCTTCAGAAGCGGAAACGAAACCGGTAAAATACAATGTCAAAGATTTACATTCATCGAAACCGTTTGAAAAAACACATTGAAAATAGATTTTTTCTCCGTCAAATTCGATCTCCAGGCGTATAAGAGCAATATGCTGAGACTGGATGTACATGAATTAGGTAAAGAGGAAAGAAATAACTGCAGCTTAGCGAGGTTTGTGAGTGAAAACACTCATAGCGGAGAGCACGCTGATAGAATACACTCACACACGAGACTTTAGCAAACTACTTGACATCTTGGATATTGGTTTGGTTGCTGCGGATGGGAGGTAGTGGATCATTCACTAGTATGATTGTTACTGCAGTGGCCAAGGCAATGGCTGAAGCGCCAACAGCTCTCCCTCAACAGCGTTTACCCCCCCCCCCAACATAGTTTACCCCTATAACACAGTTTACCCCCTCATGTAGTTTTCCCCTCCAACAGTGTTTACCCCACCAACAAGGTTAACCCCCCTTTCACCCCTCCTCTAACAGTGTTCACCCCACTAACAAGGTTTACCCCTCATGTAGTTTACCCCCCTCTCACAGTGTTCACCCTGCCAACAAGGTTTACCCCCCCCCCCTTACAGTGTTTACCTCACTAACGCAGTTCACCCCACCAATACAGAGAGCTACGCAGGCTCGGCAAGAGCGTCTACTGGCTGGGCAAGCCGAGCAGGGCGTCCACTCAGGAGTACCGGCCCTGCCTCGGGCTGCTCAGGGCTGAGTTCCGTATGAAGCAGTACGGCATACCCATCGAGGGCAGGCTGCTCGGCATACCGGGCGCGGCATCGCGGATCACGTCCACGGGCCAGTCGCGGTTCACAGGCGCGGACCAAACGCAGTTCACAGGCGCGGACCAAACGCAGTTGACAGGCGCAAACCAGCCGCAGATCACAGGCGCGGCATCGCGGATAACCTCCACGGACCAGCCGCAGATCACAGGCGCGGATCAGTCGCGGGTTACGTCCACGGGCGCCAACCAGGCACAAATCAACGGTGCAGCGATGGCAACGTTAGACAAGGTGGCGACCCTCACTAAGAGTTCAAGGGAGTCGATTTAGACAAATATCAGTTTTTTGGTGATAACTTACGAACGTTATGAGATATCGACATTCTAATAAGCGAGAAACACGGATAATTACAAAAGTTATTATTATCCAACTCATGTCGCATAACTGTCAAGCGTATTCAGCTAGACAATGTGTTGTTTTAGCTGTACATGCTCGACAGTTATGCGACATGACTTGAATAGTTGTAACTCATGTCATCTTGAACTCAACATAATTATCTGTGTTTCTTGTGTATTAGAATTCTGATATCTCATACAGTTCCAAAGTTATCACCAGAAACTGTTATTTCGCTAAATCGACACCCATGGACTCTTCAACAGCTGGGTTATTTGGGATTACGAATGAACGAATGATAGGTAAATGGTGGTTGTGAAAATCCATGCTCTAAGAGGAACTCGAACCCACAAACAATTTGCCTACAGTTTTGAAAGAAGTGCCTTAGCTGGCTGAGCTAAGGAGACAGCTAGGAGTAGATAGACAAAGAACTACAGTAATTCTACATAAAAATGGTATCAATATTAACTTCTGATTGTTGACCTCTTAGCATACCAACAGACAGATCATTTTGGTATAACTAGTAACATTCTTCAAAGAAAAGAGTTGGTCAAATTAAGAAATTTGCAAATATATCAATAAAACATCATTACGCTTGTTTATGATGTAATTGTGGTCTTATAGGAAATCCAAACAAATATCTAGACGGCAGTGAGTCATTAGGTTTAGGTGATTGCATGAGCTTCATCAGGTAAAAACAATGTGGGTAAATGTCAGTATGATCAGAACTAAGCCGATTAATTAGCTTCCAGGATGTGTATTCCGAGTACTACGCCCCGAGAGCTGTTAACCTCCAGTTAGTTTAACAGATACTCGAGTAGTAACCCTCTGAGCTTGCTCTAGACGTTCCACTCTGGCTACAGAGTCTACAAACCCAGAGTGTGCGTGGCGAGCATGCCTCGGACACCGTCCACTCTGCCCGTTGCCACGGCGACGGATAAAGACCAACAGAAGCCGCCGGAGAGAACACCGGACGTCAACCACCAACAGAAGAAAATGACTGAACCTTCGGAGAGGAACAATCACAGCGGTCTGAACCCCGTCGTCGACAAAGTCCTCACGGCAGAAAGGACAAGCAGAAGTGTGAATAAAATTGCGTTGATCGAAACGCAAAAGAGACCGATCCTCCAAACGTCAAATTCAAACAAAGAATACAAGACTAGAATGGATAGAGAAATTCGTGACACGCTAGGTCAAGCTTGTGACAAGCCAGATCAAGCTCAAGGCATGTCAGGTCAAGCTCAAGGCATGTCAGGTCTAGCTCAAGGCATGTCAGGTCTAGCTCAAGGCATGTCAGGTCAAGCTCAAGGCATGTCAGGTCAAGCTCGTGACATGTCAGGTCAAGCTCAAGGCATGTCAGGTCAAGCTCAAGGCATGTCAGGTCAAGCTCAAGGCATGTCAGGTCAAGCTTGTGACATGCCAGGTCAAGGTCATGGCATGCCAGGTCGAGCTCGTGACATGCCAGGTCAAGCTTGTGACAAGCCAGGTCAAGTTCGTGACATGCCAAGTCAAGGTCACGGCACGCCTGCTCAAGGTCACGGCACACCTTCTAAAGGTCACGACTCGACACACCACAGCCACAGCAGCCTATCATGCCGCAGGACGCCCAGCAAGAAAGTATCGTTGGTTGAGAGAGAAACCGGTCGTATGGCTCTGGGATCGCTCGACGGAAAGATGGACGGCAAGTTCGGCTCGCTGGACAAGGTCCCGATATCGCGCGCCACCCCCTTCTACTCGCCGCCCCCCTTCCTGGGCTCGCCGGAAACCTCGGAGGAGTTCATGGCGGCCGTTGACATGACCAAGACAGACAGCCAGAGCTCCGTCATGCCCAAGCCGATCCTGACCAACAAGAAGCACGGCGTCGACTACCCGCTAGAGGTGTGCCACGGCTCGTGCGAGGCCATGGTCGGGACCGTGACGGTCGTTCCACCGGGCGGGGGAAATAGGTCAAAGGTCAGCCAGATGGAGGCGGGAGAGTTGATGGCGGAATTAGAGGTCAACCTTGGATTACTGGACGTTGTTACTAATGTAAGTTCATGTCTGTATTTTGCTTGAATGCTTGATGGTAAGGTTACAAAGTCACCAACCCACCTCCAGGCCGGGCTATTCTCCAGTTATATCGCACAGATACTTGTGTTTATATGGCCTTTACTAACATTCATAGCAGAAACTGTTATTTATCCTCAATTTGTTACGTGTAGACTGGAACGGGGTTTGGAATAACAGCTGACCGTGCTCATCATTTTTTAATACATTCGTGTATTCTATTGGCCCAAAGAATTAGCATCAATTTCTCAATTCATCTCCTGGATGTCAGTATAAGTCCCACGTCAATATGACGTGATGCTGGCGACATATTGAATTATTAATAGATTGAAATGAATTAATTAATACATTATTTATGAATTACTAAATTATTATATATATATATATATATATATATATATATATATATATATATATATATATATATATATATATATATATATATATATATATATATATATATATATATATATATATATATATATATATATATATATATATATATATATATATATATATATATATATATATATATATATATATATATATATATATATATATATATATATATATATATATATATATATATATATATATATATATATATATATATATATATATATATATATATATATATATATATATATATATATATATATATATATATATATATATATATATATATATATATATATAGAATATTTAAAACTTTCACGACTCATAAATAATACATACATTACATATATATATATATATGTATATATATATATATATATATATATATATCTCAAACCCAGGTAACCAATTAAATTGGGCCAGGGGGTGTTTCCACCAGTTTTTCTAGGGCAGACTTCTCATATCAATCTGTTCCTGCCAGTTCCGACTTCTTCCTCCTCTTCTTCACTACTGCTAGGCCTATCCTCTATTTCTTCTTCTCTTCCTACAAGTTCCCTCCATCGTTCTCTATTCTCCCACCATCTCTCGTCTTCCACTTCTTCCCATTTTTCTGCTCGGTTGACTACCCTGAACTTGACTCCCTCTTGCCACCTTCTAAATTATTATATTAAATGAAATTTCCTTGAGAAATAGATCTAGATAAGAGTGGCTAGGCTACCTGTGGCATTATTGACCTATATAGTTCAATATAAATGCTATAGTTGCGCTACAGGCAATCAGTACTCAAGACTCAGATTCTGACCCCAAAATAACTTCACTTTGAAGAAGCGAGTCGGTACACCTTCTCATTATGATAGTCTGTTGGTATCACTACGCTTACATCGTGCCTATTGTTTGGAAGTTATCAGCAAAAATGTGACACTTCACAAAATGGACACTATCCGCTCGGAATATGACGAGACAAACATGTTTCCAGCATGACGCCAGCATTCCTGTCTACGACCGCGTCCAGCGCAAGTTGTTCCGCAGACCGACCCGACCCAGCGGCGTACCGGAGAGCCAGGTCAGCGGGCGCTTCCTCATCGCAGACGCGCTTGACGCGTACACCAACACGTACATAACACCGCACGAAATGCAGCCGACAGTCTCGTTCGAAGACTCCGTCGAACGCTTCGAGACTCTCGCGAAAACTCGTCCGACTGTCTCGTTCGAAGACTCCCGTCAAACACTTCGAAACGCTCTCCAAAACACGGCCCAGTTTCACGGGGCGGCCGGTACACATTACGGAGTCTAGTGACGATCCGACAGACATCTTTTATTGAATGTATTAAAATGTTTATATTGTATGTGTATATGAAATGTATTGAAATTTATTGAAATGTATATGTAGGCCTATAGATGTGTATATGAAATGTATTGAAATTGATTGAAATGTATATGAAATGTATTGAAATTTATTGAAATGTATATGTAGGCCTATAGATGTGTATATGAAATGTATATGTAGGCCTATAGATGTGTATATGAAATGTATTGAAATTTATTGAAATGTATATGTAGGCCTATAGATGTGTATATGAAATGTATATGTAGGCCTATAGATGTGAAATGTATATGTTTGTGTATATGAAATGTAATGTAATGCATTGAAATGTAATGTAATGCATTGAAATGTAATGTAATGCATTGAAATGTAATGTAATGCATTGAAATGTAATGTAATGCATTGAAATGTAATGTAATGCATTGAAATGTAATGTAATGCATTGAAATGTAATGTAATGCATTGAAATGTAATGTAATGCATTGAAATGTAATGTAATGCATTGAAATGTATGCTTTGCTGAGTACGGCAATAAACGAGAATCGTAGCAAATATCAGTCGACTTGATGTTAACGGAATGTAATTGCTAATCAACCTCATCTTGCCGTGATCTCGAATATGTGATTGGCCAATTCCTTGGTATCTACGGCCAGAGAAGTCATCTTCAAATAGTTGTATGAATATCGGTACAGCAATTACAGAAGTTCGCTCCGAAATGATATGAATACAATTAAAACATGAGGTAGGGAGTTGATTTATATATTTGTGTACATGAAAGAAGGTTGCATACCAACTGAATGGTAAACTGAAGACTTTTAAGAGAAACAAGAATTATCACCTGGGTTCACATCTCACCATAACTCCAAGGGATTGAAGCTTTTGGATGATGTGGTTGTGTATATCATCATAAACCTCGTCACGAAAAAACACAATATGTACAATACCCTGCAAATTTCACGGCTATAGAAATGAAATGTTGATATTTGTGTTTGTTATGTTTGTAGAGGACCTTCTTCCGTGGATACGAGTTGGCCCACAGCGTTTTATCGTAATACTTGTATCCACGAGAGATAGAGGTTCCGAGCGACCGTCCCCCCTATCCCGCACCACTAGCGCACGGGTGGTTCAAGCCTTTATCTCTCGTGTGTAACTTGTATCCCTGAGAGATGGAGGTTCCGAGCGACCATCCCCCCTATCCCGCACCACTAGCGCACAGGTGGTTCAAGCCTTCAACTCTCGTGTGTAACTTGTATCCACGAGAGATGGAGGTTCCGAGCGACCGTCCCCCCTATCCCACACCACTAGCGCACAGGTGGTTCGAGCCTTCAACTCTCGTGTGTAACTTGTATCCACGAGAGATGGAGGTTCCGAGCGACCGTCCCCCCTATCCCACACCACTAGCGCACGGGTGGTTTGGGCCTTCATCTCTGGTGTGTAACCTCTGACCTCGATGTATGAAGGTTCCGAGCGACCGTCCCCCCTATCCCACACCACTAGCGCACGGGTGGTTCGAGCCTTCATCTCTCGTGTGTAACTTGTATCCACGAGAGATGGAGGTTCCGAGCGACCGTCCCCCCTATCCCACACCACTAGCGCACGGGTGGTTCGAGCCTTCATCTCTCATGTGTAACTTGTATCCACGAGATAGAGGCTCCGAGCGACCGTCCCCCCTATCCCACACCAATAGCGCACGGGTGGCTCAAGCCTTCTTTCGTGGATACAAATATATATATATTTCATAATTCCAACTTGCGGTGAAGATATTTATTTCTTGTCCAGATAGCTAGGCATCTGGACACCCTATGTATAATGAACGAGGACTCACTATTTCAATATCAATTATCAAACGAAGAAATGTTTCCAAAAATAGGCCTGCACCCAGTCAGATGTATTGGAATGACTGAAATTTTCATGACAATTTCGGAGGAATTTTTATAATAATCTATTGAGAGAAACTTATGAATAGACCTACCCTGGTTTTAATCAAGAAATGTTATCAAAATCAAAATACTGGTATGCTATTTTGAAATCTTTTCAATTTTTTTTTTCAAATTCAAATTTTTATCGAAAAACATTCCCAGATGATGGTAATATTTGGTTGAGAAGAATGGTGCTTACCTGCAGCGCGGCCTCGAGTGCGTTCTGTCGAGCTCGGAGCTCAGAACGGAGCTGCTGGTAGCGCTCGTTGTCTGCGTCAAGCAGCTCCTGCACCTTGGAGCCCTCCTCTTCGTTGCACAGCCGGATCAGCGCCTCTCCCGTCTTGTTCAGCTTCTCCACGAGCGGCTTGTGCTCCGTGATCGACTGGAGGAACATCTGGAGCAACGGAACAATCAGTTACACAACAGAGCTAGTCTCACTGGCAAAATATGCCGTTGTTTTCAATTAGACAAAGAGCTTATTCAAACGACCAGGACATGCCACTTTTGAAAGGGTCTTTTACTACTGTTATTTCAGATTAGAGGTAGAGCTGTGGATATCAATATAGCTTTCATATCTGATTTTGGTGGTCTATTTTCATGTGAAATTTAGCATCTTACAGCAAACTACTGAGAAAACAGGAGCTGCAAACTCTAGATCAACAACTACGGGATTATCAACAGAAATGCCACAATCTCTGGGACATTGGGAAGCTGTTGGAATACCACTCACTGTTGGCAGTTATTCGAGGAAGAGATAACCACTGGTTCAAGCTTGACCCTTGGTTTCTCCGGCTAATCTCATATTTGAACACATTATTTGGAAACAATTTACAAATCACAAAATAGGTCAATGTTGCCAAATGCTCTGAACAAGACCAATTTATAGTGAAAATGGTGAAAAATTTAATTTCAAATGAATCAAAATGGGCTACGGTAAGCTACTATAAAACATGAAGAGAATCAAAAATATATTCTTCTTTTCAGTGGAATATTCAGATTTGATGGTCGGTTTCATTGATTTCGATTTTCTGTCAAACTTTAACTAGACTTGAAATGAAATTCGCGCTCCCTTACTCTTCAAGAAACAGCTCTTTCTTGCCTTTTCTGCTAATATTGTACTCTCCAACTGTTCGGCTAGTTGCAAGTAACAGACCGAATGCGCAGGCGCGTCACGCCTCCAAGCGGCCGAGAGCGCTGGTATTGCATTCTGGGGGTTTTAGTACTGTTCTAAAAGTCAGCCCCCTTATCCACAGAGTTAAAGGCAAAACACCAAGGATATAAAACTTGCATTATCTCTCATTTCACTCACTCGGACGGTGTGTGAATCTCAGTATATACCGGTAGGAAACATATAAATGTTGTAACTAATACAGTCGAGCCCGCATATAACGAATTTCAAGGGGAATAAAAATCTGTTCGTAAAAACAGAATTTCGTTATAGAGATTTATTGCTCTTTTTCATAACAGCACTTGAATTTTAGAGATTTATAAAGATAGGCCTACATTTACGACTTGGGCCCTAGTATAGTACTGTATTAGGTGACATATTATCATCGCATCATATCATCACTTAGTATGTTTGTAGAAAGTAATAGAAAACAACAATGTCCTTTCATAAAGAACTCATCATCTGCTATCACATGACACCACCACTCCCCACTTCTCGTGTTTTATTTCCTAGGTTACAGGACACTATCACGAATGGAAATGAAGGAATGTAAACAAAAAATAGATAAACAAAGTCATTGAAGATGTCACCATCACGTTATTATTTAGCGCGCGTTGAGCGAATGTTTGGGTATGGTCCGTTCCACTGTGCGTGGGACGTGGAGGGAGGGGGGTGCAGTAAGAGTTATGACCACGTGCTATACGCGTCACCAGCTGCTACGATGTAGCCTACAGTCCGTTCAAAATAAATGTAACCTGAAAATAAAATCACGCAAAATACTCCGATTTTCGAATATTTTGTTGGAAATAGCTGAAAATAATGAGCAAAATATGCTGTAAAGTGACAAAAAATTCGTAATAACCGAATTTTGAAATATAAATCACTTCGTTATAGGTCTTTATTTAACATTGTAAGGATAGGGGATTTGAAGGGGAATGGTAATTAATTCGTAAAAACTGAAATTTCATTAAAACCGAGTTCGTTATATGTGTGCTCGACTGCATCATATTATAAGTGAATACGTTCACTGTAACACACAATGATATAAATCAAACATGCTTAATGGCATTGGCAGCATAGGACTTTCCAACGCAGGTAAGAACATCCCGTTCTAGTTCAAACGATCGCCGCTAGATAGCTTATTCTTTTTGAGAAAGGTCTATTGTTCGCGTTGTCCTCACCTCGTTCCTGTCCTGCTGCTGCGCGATGAGGTCGGGTCGTAGCGCGGGCGCGGCCAGCATCGACACCTGCTGCTCCACCTCGTCCAGCCAGCTGCTCAGGCCGGCGTGAGTCTCGTGGAAGTGCTCGGACAGCGCTAACGCCTGCTCTAGCGTGCCCAGACGGTCCGACGACAGGCCTGACACCGTGTCCATCGTCTCACGCAGGTCCTCCATCTTCTCCCGGATCGTGCTCGTGTCCTCGTTGTGGGGGGACTCGCGTAACACCTGGCAAGACAGACACGTTGCGTTAGAGCAGCGAGTCACACGAGACAGGATAGTCATGCAATTACATGTTTTCAGATATAGCCAGGAGAACATGAAAATTCTTCTCATGACTCAAGTGTTTGGAATATATGACTTTGTACCGGTACTGCATGTCTTGCTTATTTCGGCACTTTTTCCTTGATAGTGTTCATTTTGGCATTAATACTGCATGTCTTGCTTATTTTGGCATATTATGCTGGCATGTTTTGCTTATTTTGGGAGTTTTCTGACACCAGATAATATTGAGCAGATTCTGGTAAGCCACTGCAAGGCAAAAAGTAGTATGCTTATAAAGTGACATTTGATGTATTATGGTATTAATAAAACTTTAAATCTAATTATGAAAACTAAGAAGTGTCTGCATATTATTTTCCCTAACTTGCCAATTCCAAGTGCATGTATTCTATAAGTTCGAAAGTCTTTCAATATTGAATATTTGATTATTTCATGGTGTTACTTTGCTTATTTTAGCATTTAATACTGCTTATAGTGCTTATTTTAGCATTTAATACTGCTTATAGTGCTTATTTTAGCATTTAATACTGCTTATAGTGCTTATTTTAGCATTTAATACTGCTTATAGTGCTTATTTTAGCATTTAATACTGCTTATAGTGCTTATTTTAGCATTTGATACTGCTTATAGTGCTTATTTAAGCATTTGATACTGCATTACTATCCTGTCTCTAGTAATTTTGAACCACAGCTAGGTTTGAATGCGTGGAAATGAGACGTTTGTGTTACCTTCTTGGCGGTGGAGAGAACGTCTCGTACCCGTCCCTTCTGGCTGGAGATATCGTCATTAAGTGCCTTGTGCTCCTTGAGCTGGATCCGGATCACGTCCGGGTCGGAGCTCGGAGGCTCGGCCTCGCGGAGCTGACCGTCCACCTCGCGGAACCAGTCGAGCAGCTCGTCGATGTCTCCGATCACCTCCAGCGAGCGCTGCCGACAACAAGAGGGCGTGAGTTGTATCAACGTGACAAGAAGGAGCGTTAGATAACAGACAAACTCACATCTAGCAAGCTGGATTCAGATTCAGGTCTATATATGTTCACAGAAGTATAATAACTTATTACTAAATGATTTAGTTTACCTAATTTAATGACAATCAGAAATATTCAACCGGTATTACACTATTTATCCGATTGTTCATCATCCTATGTGGTCAGTTTCAATTACAGTGAAACCTCTATCCATTGTTTTTCAAGGGACCACGAAAATAAAACCGTCCATGCAGAAAAACGATCCATCCAGGAAAATTTAGCCATGGTTATGTGGGAGTGAGGCGAGAAAAAGTGCACGATTTAAGCAGGAAAACTAGATTCAGAAACGATGCATGGAGGTGTCACTGTACTGCAACCAGCTATTTGAGAAGGAATGTATGAAGCTATCCATCTAGTACACATGAATAGTAGATACTGTAGTGAGGGATGTGAATACAGTCGCAACTCAAGTCGGTCTCACCTGTTTGGAGAGCATGAGTCTCTCCCCCTTCCTCTGTATCTGCTCTGCGATCGCGTCGAAGCGGCGGTTGTCACGGGTGACCAGGCCCTCGACGGTTGACGCCCCCTCTCCCGGGGATATCTGGCACAGCTGGGGACCGACCAGGTTGATGCTTTCCAGGACGGGCCGGAATTCTTGGATGTCTCCCTCCAGGCGGAGTATGTCTTCCTCGCGCGGCTCCGCAGCCTGGAGAGAAGCCTCCGCGCCTGCGGGACAAACGTCAGAGCGTTAGGACAAGCGTCAGAGCGTTAGGACAAACATTGGAGCGTTAGGACAAACGTCAGAGCGTTAGTACAAGCGTCAGAGCGTTAGGACAAATGTTGGAGCGTTGGGACAAACGTCAGAGCGTTAGGACAAGCGTCAGAGCATCAGGACAAACGTCAGATTATTAGGACAAACGTCAGATTATTAGGACAAACGTCAGAGCATTAGGACGAAGGTCAGAGCGTTAGGACAAACGTCTGAGCGTTAGGACAAGCGTCGGAGCGTTAGGACAAACGTCAGATCATTAGGACGAACGTTAGAGCGTTAGGGTAAACGTCTGAGAGTTAGGACTAGCGTCGGAGCGTTAGGACAAACGTCGGGTCATTAGGACGAACGTTAGAGCGTTGAGACAAATGTCTGAGCGTTAGGACAAGCGTCGGAGCGTTAGGACAAGCGTCGGAGCGTTAGGACAAAGGTCGGAGTGTTAAGACAATCCACAGCGGGCAATGGACGGGGTTGGTGGATAAACAAGTTGACAAGGTCGTTGTAAGAATTCACGTTCAGCAGATTTTTCATGAGAAATGTTTAATTGATGGGTTGGTTGGTTTAGTCTTAAAATGAAAATAACTTGGAAGTAAAGTTCAT
This sequence comes from Brachyptera risi, assembly GCA_964007535.1. Lineage (NCBI taxonomy): Eukaryota > Metazoa > Arthropoda > Insecta > Plecoptera > Taeniopterygidae > Brachyptera > Brachyptera risi. The sequence goes on from OZ023337.1 coordinate 2,358,101, forward strand.
TGCAATAGCATCAACCCAAGTTGCGACTGAGTTTTACCGATGCTTTAGTCAGAGGCGAGCATTTGGGGTTTCATAGATGAATGCAAATTGTATTTTCTTCAATATGTTTACCTTCCAGGTCTTCCCAAGTTGAAAAAATCTATTATTATTTCCGCAAGAATCATGTTTTCAGCGCGATTTTGTCTTTGAAGTGATGAATATTGGGGGCCGCTGAGGAGCGTATATTGGAATAAAGTCGGCTCGGTCGTGTGACATGGGTTTGGGGTACTTTTGAATGGAATGTGATTAGGGTTCAGCTAAGCTTAGACACCCAAGCCCATGTCACACAACCGAGAGGACTTGATAGGAATATCGGTATACCCTCTTCAGGCGACACACATATTGCATAAATGCATTCTTTTTTTTCTCGAGCTGAATAACGACTGAGACGAGTGGCCGAGTGGCTAGCACAATAGACCCTCGTCTCGATGTGTCGGGCAGCCCTGACTCACCCATCATCCAGTCGACGAGGCGGTTGTGGCAGTTGTGGAAGGTCTGCACGAGAGGCAGGGCCTCCTGCGCGTGTCGGAGCAGGTCGGCTCCGCGTGCCGTCAGCTCGTGGAACCGTCTCTGGAGCGAGTCCAGCTTGTCCTTGAGCTGGAGCGCCTCGTCGGACGAGATGTGCTTCATCAGCTCCAGGCCCGAGTCGACCGTGTTGTCAACCTGGTTCTGGTGGTTGGCAATCTCCTCCGTCAGGTCCTGGAACAACATGGATAGCGCTCACAAGACTATTTCAAAGCACAAATTGAACTTTTTTATTTATAACTCTTTTTAGCCACTCGGCCACACGTTTCTGTCAGGATGGTCGACCATCCTGACAGACATGTCAGCGTGGTGACGTCAGAAAAACTTACAACAGAAAAAGTTTGAGGCAATTCGAACTTTGAAACCGTTGAACTCAAGGAGGTTAGAATATCCAACTCACCAGCTTCTTGACTGAAACCTACAAGGACAACTGAATATTCTTTGGAGATGAAAACACTTGAAACAAATTGAATACATTTTTTCTGAATGTTTGATGTACCTATAAAGTCTTTGAAACAGCCACAAATATTTGGTTTATCACAAATTACTTCTCGCATACTCATATTCCAGGTGGTTATAACGGGGCGCCTGAAGAGCATATACTGGAATAGAGCTCGCATACTCATATTCCAGGTGGTTATAACGGGGCGCCTGAAGAGCATATACTGGAATAGAGCTCGCATACTCATATTCAAGGTGGTTAAAACGGGGCGCCTGAAGAGCATATACTGGAATAGAGCTCGCATACTCATATTCCAGGTGGTTATAACGGGGTGCCTGAAGAGCATATACTGGAATAGAGCTCGCATACTCATATTCCAGGTGGTTATAACGGGGCGCCTGAAGAGCATATACTGGAATAGAGCTCGCATACTCATATTCCAGGTGGTTATAACGGGGCGCCTGAAGAGCATATGCTGGAATAGAGATACTACCAAGAGTGAACGTGGCTTGGCGTGTTTACTTAGAAAGAAGATGGCCTATTCGAGGAAACGATCATAAGCTAAACCAAAACCCTTGACAAAAGCTCCTTTGTGCTCCAAGCGATTCCCCGAGGGGGTAGCTTGTTTACGGCATTCCTACATGTCAAGCCCTCCTTCACTCTTAGTAGTATCCCTATTCCAGTATTAGCTCTTCAGCGCCCTCTACGACATCCCTACACGCCAAGCCCTCCTTCACTCTTAGTAGTATCGCTATTCCAGTATTCCTCTTCAGCGCCCCCTACAACATCCCTACACGCCAAGCCCTCCTTCACTCTTAGTAGTATCGCTACTCCAGTATTCCTCTTCAGCGCCCCCTACGACATCCCTACACGCCAAGCCCTCCTTCACTCTTAGTAGTATCGCTATTCCAGTATTCCTCTTCAGCGCCCCCTACAACATCCCTACACGCCAAGCCCTCCTTCACTCTTAGTAGTATCCCTATTCCAGTATTAGCTCTTCAGCGCCCTCTACGACATCCCTACACGCCAAGCCCTCCTTCACTCTTAGTGGTATCGCTATTCCAGTATTCCTCTTCAGCGCCCCCTACAACATCCCTACACGCCAAGCCCTCCTTCACTCTTAGTAGTATCGCTACTCCAGTATTCCTCTTCAGCGCCCCCTACGACATCCCTACACGCCAAGCCCTCCTTCACTCTTAGTAGTATCGCTATTCCAGTATTCCTCTTCAGCGCCCCCTACGACATCCCTACACGCCAAGCCCTCCTTCACTCTTAGTAGTATCGCTATTCCAGTATTCCTCTTCAGCGCCCCCTACGACATTCCTACACGCCAAGCCCTCCTTCACTCTTAGTAGTATCGCTATTCCAGTATTTGCTCTTTAGCGCCCCCTACGACATCCCTACACGCCAAGCCCTCCGTCACTCTTAGTAGTATCGCTATTCCAGTATTCCTCTTCAGCGCCCCCTACGACATCCCTACACGCCAAGCCCTCCTTCACTCTTAGTAGTATCGCTATTCCAGTATTCCTCTTCAGCGCCCCCTACGACATCCCTACACGCCAAGCCCTCCTTCACTCTTAGTAGTATCTTTATTCCAGTATTCCTCTTCAGCGCCCCCTACAACATCCCTACACGCCAAGCCCTCCTTCACTCCTAGTAGTATCGCTATTCCAGTATTCCTCTTCAGCGCCCCCTACGACATCCCTACACGCCAAGCCCTCCTTCACTCTTAGTGGTATCGCTATTCCAGTATTCCTCTTCAGCGCCCCCTACGACATCCCTACACGCCAAGCCCTCCTTCACTCTTAGTAGTATCGCTATTCCAGTATTACTCTTCAGCGCCCCCTACGACATCCCTACACGCCAAGCCCTCCTTCACTCTTAGTAGTATCTTTATTCCAGTATTCCTCTTCAGCGCCCCCTACGACATCCCTACACGCCAAGCCCTCCTTCACTCTTAGTAGTATCTTTATTCCAGTATTCGCTCTTTAGCGCCCCCTACGACATCCCTACACGCCAAGCCCTCCTTCACTCTTAGTAGTATCGCTATTCCAGTATTCCTCTTCAGCGCCCCCTACGACATCCCTACACGCCAAGCCCTCCTTCACTCTTAGTAGTATCGCTATTCCAGTATTCGCTCTTCAGCGCCCCCTACGACATCCCTACACGCCAAGCCCTCCTTCACTCTTAGTAGTATCGCTATTCCAGTATTCCTCTTCAGCGCCCCCTACGACATCCCTACACGCCATGCCCTCCTTCACTCTTAGTAGTATCTTTATTCCAGTATTCGCTCTTTAGCGCCCCCTACGACATCCCTACACGCCAAGCCCTCCTTCACTCTCAGTAGTATCGCTATTCCAGTATTCCTCTTCAGCGCCCCCTACGACATCCCTACACGCCAAGCCCTCCTTCACTCTTAGTAGTATCGCTATTCCAGTATTCCTCTTCAGCGCCCCCTACGACATCCCTACACGCCAAGCCCTCCTTCACTCTCAGTAGTATCGCTATTCCAGTATTCCTCTTCAGCGCCCCCTACGACATCCCTACACGCCAAGCCCTCCTTCACTCTTAGTAGTATCGCTATTCCAGTATTAGCTCTTCAGCGCCCCCTACGACATCCCTACACGCCAAGCCCTCCTTCACTCTTAGTAGTATCGCTATTCCAGTATTCCTCTTCAGCGCCCCCTACGACATCCCTACACGCCAAGCCCTCCTTCACTCTCAGTAGTATCGCTATTCCAGTATTCCTCTTCAGCGCCCCCTACGACATCCCTACACGCCAAGCCCTCCTTCACTCTTAGTAGTATCGCTATTCCAGTATTTGCTCTTCAGCGCCCCCTACGACATCCCTACACGCCAAGCCCTTCTTCACTCTTAGTAGTATCGCTATACCAGTATTCCTCTTCAGCGCCCCCTACGACATCCCTACACGCCAAGCCCTCCTTCACTCTTAGTAGTATCGCTATTCCAGTATTCCTCTTCAGCGCCCCCTACGACATCCCTACATGCAAAGCCCTCCTTCACTCTTAGTGGTATCGCTATTCCAGTATTCGCTCTTTAGCGCCCCCTACGACATCCCTACACGCCAAGCCCTCCTTCACTCTTAGTAGTATCGCTATTCCAGTATTCCTCTTCAGCGCCCCCTACGACATCCCTACACGCCAAGCCCTCCTTCACTCTTAGTAGTATCGCTATTCCAGTATTCGCTCTTCAGCGCCCCCTACGACATCCCTACATGCAAAGCCCTCCTTCACTCTTAGTAGTATCGCTATTCCAGTATTCGCTCTTTAGCGCCCCCTACGACCTCCCTACACGCCAAGCCCTCCTTCACTCTTAGTAGTATCGCTATTCCAGTATTCCTCTTCAGCGCCCCCTACAACATCCCTACACGCCAAGCCCTCCTTCACTCTTAGTAGTATCGCTATTCCAGTATTCCTCTTCAGCGCCCCCTACAACATCCCAACACGCCAAGCCCTCCTTCACTCTCAGTAGTATCGCTATTCCAGTATTCGCTCTTTAGCGCCCCCTACGACATCCCTACACGCCAAGCCCTCCTTCACTCTTAGTAGTATCTTTATTCCAGTATTTGCTCTTTAGCGCCCCCTACGACATCCCTACATGTCAAGCCCTCCTTCACTCTTAGTAGTATCGCTATTCCAGTATTCCTCTTCAGCGCCCCCTACGACATCCCTACACGCCAAGCCCTCCTTTACTCTTAGTAGTATCGCTATTCCAGTATTCCTCTTCAGCGCCCCCTACGACATCCCTACACGCCAAGCCCTCCTTCACTCTTAGTAGTATCTTTATTCCAGTATTCGCTCTTTAGCGCCCCCTACGACATCCCTACATGTCAAGCCCTCCGTCACTCTTAGTAGTATCGCTATTCCAGTATTCCTCTTCAGCGCCCCCTACGACATCCCTACACGCCAAGCCCTCCTTCACTCTCAGTAGTATCGCTATTCCAGTATTCCTCTTCAGCGCCCCCTACGACATCCCTACACACCAAGCCCTCCTTCACTCTTAGTAGTATCGCTATTCCAGTATCCTCTTCAGCGCCCCCTACGACATCCCTACACGCCAAGCCCTCCTTCACTCTTAGTAGTATCGCTATTCCAGTATTCGCTCTTCAGCGCCCCCTACGACATCCCTACACGCCAAGCCCTCCTTCACTCTTAGTAGTATCGCTATTCCAGTATCCTCTTCAGCGCCCCCTACGACATCCCTACACGCCAAGCCCTCCTTCACTCTTGGTAGTATCGCTATTCCAGTATCCTCTTCAGCGCCCCCTACGACATCCCTACACGCCAAGCCCTCCTTCACTCTTAGTAGTATCGCTATTCCAGTATCCTCTTCAGCGCCCCCTACGACATCCCTACACGCCAAGCCCTCCTTCACTCTTAGTAGTATCTTTATTCCAGTATTCCTCTTCAGCGCCCCCTACGACATCCCTAAACGCCAAGCCCTCCTTCACTCTTACTAGTATCGCTATTCCAGTGTTCCTCTTCAGCGCCCCCTACGACATCCCTACACGCCAAGCCCTCCTTCACTCTTAGTAGTATCTTTATTCCAGTATTCGCTCTTTAGCGCCCCCTACGACATCCCTACATGTCAAGCCCTCCCTCACTCTTAGTAGTATCGCTATTCCAGTGTTCCTCTTCAGCGCCCCCTACGACATCCCTACACGCCAAGCCCTCCTTCACTCTTAGTAGTATCGCTATTCCAGTGTTCCTCTTCAGCGCCCCCTACGACATCCCTACATGTCAAGCCCTCCGTCACTCTTAGTAGTATCTTTATTCCAGTATTTGCTCTTCAGCGCCCCCTAGGACACCCCTACACGCCAAGCCCTCCTCCACTCTTAGTAGTATCGCTATTCCAGTATTCCTCTTCAGCGCCACCTACGACATCCCTACACGCCAAGCCCTCCTTCACTCTTAGTAGTAACGCTATTCTAGTATTAGCTCTTCAGCGCCCCCGACGACATCCCTACACGCCAAGCCCTCCTTCACTCTTAGTAGTATCGCTATTCCAGTATTAGCTCTTCAGCGCCCCCTACGACATCCCTTCATGTCAAGCCCTCCGTCACTCTTAGTAGTATCGCTATTCCAGTATTCCTCTTCAGCGCCCCCTACGGCATCCCTACACGCCAAGCCCTCCTTCACTCTTAGTAGTATCGCTATTCCAGTATTAGCTCTTCAGCGCCCCCTACGACATCCCTACACGCCATGCCCTCCTTCACTCTTAGTAGTATCGCTATTCCAGTATTTGCTCTTCAGCGCCCCCTACAACATCCCTACACGTCAAGCCCTCCTTCACTCTCAGTAGTATCGCTATTCCAGTATTCGCTCTTCAGCGCCTCCTACGACATCCCTACACGCCATGCCCTCCTTCACTCTTAGTAGTATCGCTATTCCAGTATTTGCTCTTCAGCGCCCCCTACGACATCCCTACACGCCAAGCCCTCCTTCACTCTTAGTAGTATCGCTATTCCAGTATTCCTCTTCAGCGCCCCCTACGACATTCCTACACGCCAAGCCCTCCTTCACTCTTAGTAGTATCGCTATTCCAGTATTCCTCTTCAGCGCCCCCTACGACATCCCTACACGCCAGGCCCTCCTTCACTCTTAGTAGTATCGCTATTCCAGTATTTGCTCTTCAGCGCCCCCTACGACATCCCTACACGCCAAGCCCTCCTTCACTCTTAGTAGTATCTTTATTCCAGTATTCCTCTTCAGCGCCCCCTACCACATCCCCTACACGCCAAGCCCTTCTTCACTCTTAGTAGTATCCCTATTCCAGTATTCCTCTTCAGCGCCCCCTACAACATCCCTACACGTCAAGCCCTCCTTCAATCTTAGTAGTATCGCTATTCCAGTATTCCTCTTCAGCGCCCCCTACGACATCCCTACACGCCAAGCCCTCCTTCACTCTTAGTGGTATCGCTATTCCAGTATTCCTCTTCAGCGTCCCCTACGACATCCCTACACGCCAAGCTCTCCTTCACTCTTAGTGGTATCGCTATTCCAGTATTCCTCTTCAGCGCCCCCTACGACATCCCTACACGCCAAGCCCTTCTTCACTCTTAGTAGTAACGCTATTCCAGTATTCCTCTTCAGCGCCCCCTACGACATCCCTACACGCCAAGCCCTCCTTCACTCTTAGTAGTATCGCTATTCCAGTATTAGCTCTTCAGCGCCCCCTACGACATCCCTACACGCCAAGCCCTCCTTCACTCTTAGTAGTAACGCTATTCCAGTATTAGCTCTTCAGCGCCCTCTACGACATCCCTACACGCCAAGCCCTCCTTCACTCATAGTAGTATCGCTATTCCAGTATTCCTCTTCAGCGCCCCCTACGACATCCCTACACGCCAAGCCCTCCTTCACTCTTAGTAGTATCGCTATTCCAGTATTAGCTCTTCAGCGCCCTCTACGACATCCCTACACGCCAAGCCCTCCTTCACTCTTAGTAGTATCGCTATTCCAGTATTAGCTCTTCAGCGCCCCCTACGACATCCCTACACGCCAAGCCCTCCTTCACTCATAGTAGTATCGCTATTCCAGTATTAGCTCTTTAGCGCCCTCTACGACATCCCTACACGCCAAGCCCTCCTTCACTCTTAGTAGTATCGCTATTCCAGTATTAGCTCTTCAGCGCCCCCTACGACATCCCTACACGCCAAGCCCTCCTTCACTCTTAGTAGTATCGCTATTCCAGTATTAGCTCTTCAGCGCCCCCTACGACATCCCTACACGCCAAGCCCTCCTTCACTCTCAGTAGTATTGCTATTCCAGTATTAGCTCTTCAGCGCCCTCTACGACATCCCTACACGCCAAGCCCTCCTTCACTCTTAGTAGTATCGCTATTCCAGTATTAGCTCTTCAGCCCCCCCTACGACATCCCTACACGCCAAGCCCTCCTTCACTCTTAGTAGTAACGCTATACCAGTATTCCTCTTCAGCGCCCCCTACGACATCCCTACACGCCAAGCCCTCCTTCACTCTCAGTAGTATCGCTATTCCAGTATTAGCTCTTCAGCGCCCTCTACGACATCCCTACACGCCAAGCCCTCCTTCACTCTTAGTAGTATCGCTATTCCAGTATTTGCTCTTCAGCGCCCCCTACGGCATTCCTACACGCCAAGCCCTCCTTCACTCTTAGTAGTATCGCTATTCCAGTATTAGCTCTTCAGCGCCCCCTACGACATCCCTACACGCCAAGCCCTACTTCACTCTTAGTAGTAACGCTATACCAGTATTCCTCTTCAGCGCCCCCTACGACATCCCTACACGCCAAGCCCTCCTTCACTCTCAGTAGTATCGCTATACCAGTATTAGCTCTTCAGCGCCCCCTACGACATCCCTACACGCCAAGCCCTCCTTCACTCTTAGTAGTAACGCTATTCCAGTATTCCTCTTCAGCGCCCCCTACGACATCCCTACACGCCAAGCCCTCCTTCACTCTTAGTAGTATCGCTATACCAGTATTAGCTCTTCAGCGCCCCCTACGACATCCCTACACGCCAAGCCCTCCTTCACTCTTAGTAGTATCGCTATTCCAGTATTTGCTCTTCAGCGCCCCCTACGACATCCCTACACGCCAAGCCCTCCTTCACTCTTAGTAGTATCGCTATTCCAGTATTCCTCTTCAGCGCCCCCTACGACATCCCTACACGCCAAGCCCTCCTTCACTCCTAGTAGTATCGCTATTCCAGTATTTGCTCTTCAGCGCCCCCTACGACATCTCTACACGCCAAGCCCTCCTTCACTCTTAGTAGTATCGCTATTCCAGTATTCCTCTTCAGCGCCCCCTACGACATCCCCACACGCCAAGCCCTCCTTCACTCTTAGTAGTAACGCTATCCCAGTATTCCTCTTCAGCGCCCCCTACGACATCCCTACACGCCAAGCCCTCCTTCACTCTTAGTAGTATCGCTATTCCAGTATTCCTCTTCAGCGCCCCCTACGACATCCCTACACGCCAAGCCCTCCTTCACTCTTAGTAGTATCGCTATTCCAGTATTAGCTCTTCAGCGCCCCCAACGACATCCCTACACGCCAAGCCCTCTTTCACTCTTAGTAGTATCGCTATTCCAGTATTCCTCTTCAGCGCCCCCTAGGACATCCCTACACGCCAAGCCCTCCTTCACTCTTAGTAGTAACGCTATTCCAGTATTCCTCTTCAGCGCCCCCTACGACATCCCTACACGCCAAGCCCTCCTTCACTCTTAGTAGTATCGCTATTCCAGTATTCCTCTTCAGCGCCCCCTACGACATCCCTACACGCCAAGCCCTCCTTCACTCTTAGTAGTATCGCTATTCCAGTATTAGCTCTTCAGCGCCCCCTACGACATCCCTACACGCCAAGCCCTCCTTCACTCTCAGTAGTATCGCTATTCCAGTATTCCTCTTCAGCGCCCCCTACGACATCCCTACACGCCAAGCCCTCCTTCAGTCTTAGTAGTATCGCTATTCCAGTATTCCTCTTCAGCGCCCCCTACGACATCCCTACACGCCAAGCCCTCCTTCACTCTTAGTAGTATCGCTATTCCAGTATTCCTCTTCAGCGCCCCCTACGACATCCCTACACGCCAAGCCCTCCTTCACTCTTAGTAGTATCGCTATTCCAGTATTCCTCTTCAGCGCCCCCTACGACATCCCTACACGCCAAGCCCTCCTTCACTCTTAGTGGTATCGCTATTCCAGTATTCCTCTTCAGCGCCCCCTACGACATCCCTACACGCCAAGCCCTCCTTCACTCTTAGTAGTATCGCTATTCCAGTATTCCTCTTCAGCGCCCCCTACGACATCCCTACACGCCAAGCCCTCCTTCACTCTTAGTGGTATCGCTATTCCAGTATTAGCTCTTCAGCGCCCTCTACGACATCCCTACACGCCAAGCCCTCCTTCACTCTCAGTAGTATCGGTATTCCAGTATTCCTCTTCAGCGCCCCCTAGGACATCCCTACACGTCAAGCCCTCCTTCACTCTTAGTAGTATCGCTATTCCAGTATTCCTCTTCAGCGCCCTCTACGACATCCCTACACGCCAAGCCCTCCTTTACTCTTAGTAGTATCGCTATTCCAGTTTTTGCTCTTCAGCGCCCCCGTTATAAATTAGTTGTAATGGTCTGTTTTTATTTTCCTGAGACTTTTCATCATCCTGAGAGACGTGGTGGGAATCGAACCCCGGTCTGAATGGAGAGTGACGGTTCAGCGTGCTAGCCACTGGGGCAGGAGAGGTCAGTGTACTCACGGCCAGGTCGTCCATCTGTTGCAGCAGCTTGTCGGTGTGGACGGCCAGCACCTTGTACTTGTTGAGCTTCTGCTCGGTGGTGTCCATCCAGGCCTGGAGGTCCTGGTAGGTGAGCACCAGGTGCCTGAGTCCTTGGCGGGAGTCCTGCAGGAGCTGGCCCACGCTCTCGCTCACGTCCACCAGCGTGGCGTACCTGGACACAACGCAACCTCACAATCATATCTTCCCCCAAACTAGCGGCACGATAATATCCCCCTTCAAACTTTTTTTTTTTTTAATAACATCGAAACTTGCCGAAAAATAACTGCATGGGATATACATGGTTAGGCATGGGCATGGATTCATGGTGAACAGAATATATTATAAAGTGATGACCAAAACCAAAATGGAGATATTAGGATGAATAGGCCTACACTATATTCAACAACCTTTAATCAATAGTAATACAGTGAAACCTCTATGCATCGTTTCCTGCTTGTGTCATTCATTTTGTTGAACCCTACTTCCACCTAGCAAGACGATGGATAGAGGTTTCGCTGTAGGAATATAGGCCTGCTACCAAGACAGTTCCCGCCTACGTAACAACAACTAGTAGGTCTCAAACATTGAGGTTTTATTCTAGTGGTTGAACCTAACATAGAAATGTACATGGCTTCAATATTGTTTTTACTGTTTGACGTTGTTATTCACGGCAGGGGTTTAAACTTAAAAAATGCAGCTCTTAATTTCAATTTGTGCAACTTTGTAAAGTTTAGTCTGTGTATAATAATGCACTGATAATACTAATAATGCATTATGAAGCACCTCTTTATATATATAATTGATTTTTCCATATGCCCAGTTGTATATTTTCACTAATATAACCAGTGATTGACGGGTGTTTTGTGAAACGCATGACTAGCGCTAGCAGGAAGAATGAAGCCTCACCTGTCGGTAGCGTCTTGCAGCTTGTCGGCCACGATGGTGGCCTCGTCCTCTCCGACCAAGGCCATCAGGTTGCTGGCCACCTCCGTCAGCTCTGAGAAGTCTGGCTGCTTACGCAACACGTCGCGGTGCAGGGCCTGCGCAACAAGTACAACGCTCACGCCAATCAAGAGAGGAAAGAATAACTGGGGAAATTAAAAAAATGGAACAAATACTGAAGAAAGTTGAATACCTTCAAGGGTTGTAGGCCTATGTTGATATACTTTTTTTTAAAGGGGAAGAATCATGGAAAATCTCAAAACAAATAAGAATAAAAAAAGTAAAAAACATATTCAAGCGTGGAGCCTAATGGAAACATTGAAAAGCAAGTGGGGAAAAAATTGATGATTGCACAGAATAGGCCTATATATTTTTTCATTTCCCATTTTAATGTTTTTACTTCTGGTCTTTGCAATATTGATTATTCTCAAGAGTGTGTTGATGATTTTTTTTTTCATTTTGCTCAATAAACCCTCTTTGATTCAATATTCAATGTACTGGTATTCAAAAGTACCAATTTTCAATTAGGCCTATTAAAAGTCCAGTCTGGAACTTGGGATTTTTCCAAAGTATTTACCACAAAGTTAATGGATTCATGGGTTCACGAATGACAGAGAGAAACCACGAAAACCCGTCAGGATGGTCAATCATGGCGGGAATCGAACCCCAGGTCTCCTGAATGACGGTTCAATGTATAACCCACTCAACCATTCGTCTCAGTTGAAAGCAATACAGTATAACCTCTTCATTGAGTTTCTCTCTAGTACATTTTTCACCTTGATAAGTTTAATTTTTTGATCCCACCTATATGCTCCCACATGTTGAATAGTTTCTTTAGTCAGTTTTTCACTTTGGTGAGTTTTTTCTGTTTGGTCCCCAGTTAAACGTACTAAAGAGGTTAATTAATTAATATTTGGTTTTAACGACGCACTGTACTGATGGCTACGATCTATTGGCGTCGGTGGATGATGAATAAGATGATGGGATGATGAGAGAGGTTATTTTATTAGGTGTTTTGGATGGTGGGAAGGAGTCGGTCATGGCCTGTTCCAGTATCGACCTGAACGAGAAAGGGAAACCACGATGCACCCCTGTCAGGATGGTCGACTATGCCACTGTAAATGTAGTACGTGAAGTTGCTTACGTCGTGCTCCCGGATCCTCTGCTGAATCTTCTCCTCGTCAGTGGGCACCAGCTCCATGTCCTTGACCCTCTTCTCCGTCTTGTCAAGCCACTCTACGATCGGCCCGAGCTTGTCCTGGAACTCCTTGGCCACGACGAGCGCGTGCTCAAGGTCAGCCATGCGCTGCGACGCCCCCTCTGTGATGGCGTCGAACCGTCCCATCAGCTCCTTCAGCTGGCGCTCGATGGCCTTGCGCTCCGCCGGATCTGCGTTGGCGGCCACCTCGTTGCCCATCGAGAACAGCGACGACATCGAGTTCTGACGGTCCAGCAGCATCTTCTTCAGGAACTGGAACCGAGGGCATACAATCAGGAATGTTCGGGAACCCGAGATTTCGGCTCGTTTGTTTTTTACCCAACCCGACCGGACCCGATCTGATACTCATATAACACTAAAATTGGGTTTTTCGATACCGGTATAGCGCGGTTTTGGCGCCATTTACTTCATTTGTTGACTGATCCACTGCAAACAACTACTAGAAGTTTAACAGGAGTTGAGTAGAGGGCAGCATCGTGCACAAAATTGGGATATCTTTGTTTCCAAAGCTTTTTCAAAACAAAGATGGAGGCAAAATCTTGTTGAAAGGTGTTAGAAATTTGCGTTGACTTGGATTTTTTTACCACGTAGGCCTAGGCTACATCTATCTCGTGATGAGTGAGGAGGATATCGACGGAGATATATAATTGAAAGCAAATATAGATCACTTGACTGGCTCTGGGCCTATACCTTCAGTAGGCCTAGGCTGCATCTACCTCGTGATGAGTGAGGAGGATATCGACGGAGATATATAATTGAAAGCAAATATAGATCACTTGACTGGCTCTGGGCCTATACCTTCAGTAGGCCTAGGCTGCATCTACCTCGTGATGAGTGAGGAGGATATCGACGGAGATCTCTATTTGGAAGCAATATAGATCACTTGACTGGCTCTGGGCCTATACCTTCAGTAGGCCTAGGCTGCATCTATCTCGTGATGAGTGAGGAGGATATAGATGGAGATCTCTATTTGGAAGCAAATATAGATCACTTGACTGGCTCTGGGCCTATTCCTTCAGTGGGCCTAGGCTGCATCTATCTCGTGATGAGTGAGGAGGATATAGATGGAGATCTCTATTTGGAAGCAATATAGATCACTTGACTGGCTCTGGGCCTATTCCTTCAGTAGGCCTAGGCTGCATCTATCTCGTGATGAGTGAGGAGGATATAGATGGAGATCTCTATTTGGAAGCAATATAGATCACTTGACTGGCTCTGGGCCTATTCCTTCAGTAGGCCTAGGCTGCATCTATCTCGTGATGAGTGAGGAGGATATAGATGGAGATCTCTATTTGGAAGCAATATAGATCACTTGACTGGCTCTGGGCCTATACCTTCAGTAGGCCTAGGCTGCATCTATCTCGTGATGAGTGAGGAGGATATAGATGGAGATCTCTATTTGGAAGCAATATAGATCACTTGACTGGCTCTGGGCCTATTCCTTCAGTAGGCCTAGGCTGCATCTATCTCGTGATGAGTGAGGAGGATATCGACGGAGATATATAATTGAAAGCAAATATAGATCACTTGACTGGCTCTGGGCCTATTCCTTCAGTAGGCCTAGGCTGCATCTATCTCGTGATGAGTGAGGAGGATATCGACGGAGATATATAATTGAAAGCAAATATAGATCACTTGACTGGCTCTGGGCCTATACCTTCAGTAGGCCTAGGCTGCATCTATCTCGTGATGAGTGAGGAGGATATGGATGGAGATCTCTATTTGGAAGCAATATAGATCACTTGACTGGCTCTAGGCCTATTCCTTCAGTAGGCCTAGGCTGCATCTACCTCGTGATGAGTGAGGAGGATATCGACGGAGATATATAATTGAAAGCAAATATAGATCACTTGACTGGCTCTGGGTCTATACCTTCAGTAGGCCTAGGCTGCATCTACCTCGTGATGAGTGAGGAGGATATCGACGGAGATATATAATTGAAAGCAAATATAGATCACTTGACTGGCTCTGGGCCTATTCCTTCAGTAGGCCTAGGCTGCATCTACCTCGTGATGAGTGAGGAGGATATCGACGGAGATATATAATTGAAAGCAAATATAGATCACTTGACTGGCTCTGGGCCTATTCCTTCAGTAGGCCTAGGCTGCATCTACCTCGTGATGAGTGAGGAGGATATCGACGGAGATATATAATTGAAAGCAAATATAGATCACTTGACTGGCTCTGGGCCTATTCCTTCAGTAGGCCTAGGCTGCATCTACCTCGTGATGAGTGAGGAGGATATCGACGGAGATATATAATTGAAAGCAAATATAGATCACTTGACTGGCTCTGGGCCTATTCCTTCAGTAGGCCTAGGCTGCATCTATCTCGTGATGAGTGAGGAGGATATAGATGGAGATCTCTATTTGGAAGCAATATAGATCACTTGACTGGCTCTGGGCCTATTCCTTCAGTAGGCCTAGGCTGCATCTATCTCGTGATGAGTGAGGAGGATATAGATGGAGATCTCTATTTGGAAGCAATATAGATCACTTGACTGGCTCTGGGCCTATTCCTTCAGTAGGCCTAGGCTGCATCTATCTCGTGATGAGTGAGGAGGATATAGATGGAGATCTCTATTTGGAAGCAATATAGATCACTTGACTGGCTCTGGGCCTATACCTTCAGTAGGCCTAGGCTGCATCTATCTCGTGATGAGTGAGGAGGATATAGATGGAGATCTCTATTTGGAAGCAATATAGATCACTTGACTGGCTCTAGGCCTATACCTTCAGTGGGCCTAGGCTACATCTATCTCGTGATGAGTGAGGAGGATATCGACGGAGATATATAATTGAAAGCAAATATAGATCACTTGACTGGCTCTGGGCCTATTCCTTCAGTAGGCCTAGGCTACATCTATCTCGTGATGAGTGAGGAGGATATGGACGGAGATATATAATTGAAAGCAAATATAGATCACTTGACTGGCTCTGGGCCTATTCCTTCAGTAGGCCTAGGCTGCATCTATCTCGTGATGAGTGAGGAGGATATAGATGGAGATCTCTATTTGGAAGCAATATAGATCACTTGACTGGCTCTGGGCCTATTCCTTCAGTGGGCCTAGGCTGCATCTATCTCGTGATGAGTGAGGAGGATATAGATGGAGATCTCTATTTGGAAGCAATATAGATCACTTGACTGGCTCTGGGCCTATACCTTCAGTAGGCCTAGGCTGCATCTATCTCGTGATGAGTGAGGAGGATATAGATGGAGATCTCTATTTGGAAGCAATATAGATCACTTGACTGGCTCTGGGCCTATTCCTTCAGTAGGCCTAGGCTGCATCTATCTCGTGATGAGTGAGGAGGATATCGACGGAGATATATAATTGAAAGCAAATATAGATCACTTGACTGGCTCTAGGCCTATACCTTCAGTGGGCCTAGGCTGCATCTATCTCGTGATGAGTGAGGAGGATATAGATGGAGATCTCTATTTGGAAGCAATATAGATCACTTGACTGGCTCTAGGCCTATACCTTCAGTAGGCCTAGGCTACATCTATCTCGTGATGAGTGAGGAGGATATCGACGGAGATATATAATTGAAAGCAAATATAGATCACTTGACTGGCTCTGGGCCTATACCTTCAGTAGGCCTAGGCTACATCTATCTCGTGATGAGTGAGGAGGATATCGACGGAGATATATAATTGAAAGCAAATATAGATCACTTGACTGGCTCTGGGCCTATTCCTTCAGTAGGCCTAGGCTGCATCTATCTCGTGATGAGTGAGGAGGATATAGATGGAGATCTCTATTTGGAAGCAATATAGATCACTTGACTGGCTCTGGGCCTATTCCTTCAGTAGGCCTAGGCTGCATCTATCTCGTGATGAGTGAGGAGGATATAGATGGAGATCTCTATTTGGAAGCAATATAGATCACTTGACTGGCTCTGGGCCTATTCCTTCAGTAGGCCTAGGTCTGAATCCAGTAGATAGGCCTATTTGCGCTATTGTTAACTTTTTCGTTTAGAGATTAAAATACGGCGTTTTTCCTGTAACCCAACCCGAAACGAAACCCAAGATCAGAGTTTTTTCCACTACCCGACCCTAACCAAAAAAACACTACCCTCACACCCCTACATACAATCAGCAACCGGAGTGACGTTTTCTCTGTCGTTGTGACTTGGCGTACAGTCCAGGGTTTACTCAGTTTTGTTGGTTCGTAAAATCATTGTTTTATTGAATTAGTTACGAACACTTCTCTGAAAGGTGGATTTCAACAAATAACAACAATTATTGGGCGTGCTATCAACTGCCTCTCAAACAACTGTCTCACAAACCATACTGACTTTAACTCATAATGACTCTAGAAAAAACTGTATCTCAGAGCAACTGTCTCTCAAAATATCTGTCTTTCAAACGAAGTGAACTCATCCGTAAATTCTCCACAGAGTGTACAAAATGGGGTGGGAGTTTCTCCTACCAGTGTGCAAATGATTATACTATTTATCTCGAAAATACACACAGTTGCAAAGTCCCGGTTATCCATGATATTCCTGTTTTTCTGGATTCAAAACGAAAGAATCCGAGTAATCTTGGTACTTCTTTTTCCAACATTGCTCTTATGAAGATGCAGTTGTTTCGAGAGGCAGTTGTTCTGAGGGTCAGTTGTTCGAGATTTCATTGATTTCTTAAAAGCAATGTTAAATTACTTTGAAAAAAAAATCAATGAAATCTCGAACAACTGACCCTCAGAACAACTGCCCCTCAGAACAACTGCCTCTCGGAACAACTGCATCTTCATAAGAGCAATGTTGGAAAAAAAGTACCAAGATTACGCGGATTCTTTCGTTTTAAATCCAGAAAAACAGGAATATCATGGATAACCGGGACTTTGCAACTGTGTGTATTTTCGAGATAAATAGTATAATCATTTGCACACTGGTAGGAGAAACTCCCACCCCATTTTGTACACTCTGTGGAGAATTTACGGATGAGTTCACTTTGTTTGAAAGACAGATATTTTGAGAGACAGTTGTTTTGAAATACAGTTTTTTCTAGAGTCAGTATGAGTTAAAGTCAGTATGGTTTGTGAGACAGTTGTTTGAGAGGCAGTTGATAGCACGCCCAATAATTTCTTCAATTTCAGAGAAAATTAGAAATCATCATCTCAATTTGAGAAATTGAAATTAATTTTTGCATCTTCCAGAGACGGTGCGTTAAGACGCAGACATTACCGAACAGAATCGGGTGAAGTCTACGTCACGACTGAGAGATCATTTCCAGTGTTGTGATGCCCTTCAGGGGTGCATGCAAGCCGATTCAACAGAATATCAGTTTATTGGTGACAACTTTCGAGCGTTATAAATAGAGACAGGGTAGTAATGCCATTGCATGTTTTCAGATATAGCCAGGAGAACATGCAAGATCGGTTATAAATCCTTTTCATGACTCAAGGATTCGGAATATATGACTTTGATACTGCATGTTTTGCTTATTTTGGCACTTTTTCTTTGATAGTGCTCGTTTTGGCATTAATACTGCATATTTTGGCATATCAGGCTGGCATGTTTTGCTTATTTTGGCATATTATGCTGGCATGTTTTGCTTATTTTGGCATATTATGCTGGCATGTTTTGCTTATTTTGGCACTTTTTCTTTGATAGTGCTCGTTTTGGCATTAATACTGTATATTTTGGCATATTAGGCTGGCATGTTTTGCTTATTTTGGCATATTATGCTGGCATGTTTTGCTTATTTTGGCATATTATGCTGGCATGTTTTGCTTATTTTGGCACTTTTTCTTTGATAGTGCTCGTTTTGGCATTAATACTGTATATTTTGGCATATTAGGCTGGCATGTTTTGCTTATTTTGGCATATTAGGCTGGCATGTTTTGCTTATTTTGGCATATTATGCTGGCATGTTTTGCTTATTTTGGCACTTTTTCTTTGATAGTGCTCGTTTTGGCATCAATACTGTATATTTTGGCATATCAGGCTGGCATGTTTTGCTTATTTTGGCATATTATGCTGGCATGTTTTGCTTATTTTGGCATATTATGCTGGCATGTTTTGCTTATTTTGGCACTTTTTCTTTGATAGTGCTCGTTTTGGCATTAATACTGTATATTTTGGCATATTAGGCTGGCATGTTTTGCTTATTTTGGCATATTATGCTGGCATGTTTTGCTTATTTTGGCATATTATGCTGGCATGTCTTGCTTATTTTGGAGGTTTTGTGTGCATCAACATTTTAACGCAAGGCAAAAAGTAGTACGCTGATGTAAAGTGATGTTTGACGTAGGCCTATTATGGAATTAATGAAACTTAAAATGCATTTTTGAAAAGTGTTTGCATACTATTTCCCCCAACTTGCCAATTCCAAGTGCATGTATTCTATGAGTTTGTAAGTCTTTCAAATTGATTATTTGATTGATTTCTTTGTGCTATTTTGCTTATTTTGCAATTTGATACCGCTAAATAGAACTTATTTGGCAATTTGATACTGCTTATTTTGCCTATTTTGGCACTTTAATAGTGCTTATTTTAGCATTAATACTGCTTATTTGAAGGTTTGACACTGCTTTACTATCATGTCTCTAGTTATAAGCTTACTGTTTCGATTACAATGACCAGAGTTGTAGTGAAAAGCTACGGGTAGATGGCTTGCTCACCTTCTGTTCCTGCAGCTGGGCCTTGACGACCTTGTAGTCGGCAGACGGAGGCTTCTGATTGGCTATCATCTCCTCGGTGTCAGTCAGCCACTTGGCCAGGCTGTCCAGAGCCTCCTGGAACTTGCCGGACTGCAGCAGACCGATGTCCAGCTTGCGGTCTCGCTCGTTGATCTGCAAGCAACACCTCAATCATACGACTGTACAAGGTGAACCCAGTTATAATTGAAACCTGTGCTTGAAAACTGGGAATAACTCACTAAAACCGGATTATATCGTAGAGGAATGCACCCCTGGATGACTACGATCTATTGGCGTCGGTGAGTGATCTATGAGCTGGCGGGATGGTGAGATGAGAGGTTATTTTCATCAGGTGTTTCTGGATAGTGGGGAGGAGTCGGTCGTGGCCTGTTGTTAGGGAACCATCCCAGTATTGACCTGAGGGAAGCCACGAGCAAAACCCATCAGGGTGGTCGACCATGGCGGGAATTGAACCCTCGTCTCCTGAATGACGGTTTACTGTATTAACCACTGGGCCACACTTGATGCAGTTGTGAATATTTCTACTTTTGTTACGAGATTGAAAATTTTTGTTTTCTTCAGTTGTAGTCTTACCATTTTCATTGTGTTTACATGGTCGAGTACTAAAATAAGTTGAATTTGAATTTCAAAGGTTAAGCAGAATGAAGGTTGGGAAAATAAACACAATTGATGGCTTTATTCGGAGAGAAGGAGTTATTGTATATACGTCTAATTTCTGAATAAAAACCACGAAGCATAAACTAGTGGTCTCTATAATGTAACTCGGTTCAAGTATCGAATCTGAATCGTCACAATGAGCTCAGATTTATATCATGGGAAATAGTTATTATTCCATCATGACTCGGGCGATGGACCCAAAGTGAGCTGCGAGGGGAAATGAAACCCTAACCAACAATACTCAATCTTCTCATCGGTGCGGATGATAGTATCTGAACCGGCACAGTAGCCGAGTGGTTAGCGCACTTGCTCGTGTGAACCGGGAGGTCAATCCCCGCCACCGTCCATCTTTACAGGGGTGCATCGTGGTTTCCCTCTGTAGTCTAGGCTAATGCCGGGATGGTTCCCACAATATAGGCCACGACTGCTTCCTTCCCACTACCCATAAAAACCTTCATCTCATCATCCCATCATCTCATTAATCATTTATCCGATGCCAATAGATCTCAGTCATCATTACAGTGCGTCGTTAAAACCCAATATAAGAAAAAAGATAGTATCTGATCGGATCGACTGACCAAACGAATACACCGAGTGATGGTGGCCTGAAATGACTGCCATGATGTCTCATTTGAGTTGACTAGTTGGAACCGAGCCAAAGATATTTATTGATTTATTATTTTATGACTACTCATCACATTATTGCATTGAAGTAGAATTATGAGTCCATCACGGTACCATTTTTAGTGTAGAAAATCTATTTTCTGCCAACAGATTGACCTGAAGTGACGTGAAAAGAACCTGGAGATAACTCACCCTGTCCTTGAGCCCGTTCCACTTGTCGTTCATCTTCTCCAGGTCCTTCTCGAGGCTGGTGGTGTTGACTCCCCCGGCGGCGGACTGGATCAGCCCCTGGCCAAGGCGGTTGCACTCGTCCACCTGAGCGGCCAGCGGTTCTACGGACCGCGCGTGGAACGCTTGGAACTCCTGCTGCTGCGTCTTGATGCCAGCCACCTCGGAGCTCAGCGGCTTCAGTTGGCGCACCTGCTCGCTCGCCTGCGTACAACGTTAACACACCGTTAATACACTGTTAACACGCGGCCAGCAGTTCTACGGACCGCGCGAGGAACGCTTGGAACTCCTGCTGCTGCGTCTTGATGCCAGCCACCTCGGAGCTCAGCGGCTTCAGTTGGCGCACCTGCTCGCTCGCCTGCGTACAACGTTAACACACCGTTAACACGCGGCTAACACAACGCTAACACACCGTTTACACGCGGCTAACACAACGCTAACACACCGTTTACACGGGCTGATACGCTCGCTCTCGTGATACGATGGCTAGCAACTTTGTTCGATAGGTTTTGAAAACCACATAAATAATTATTTTTCAAATTTGGATGGGCCTGTATTGTGAAAAAAAAAATCAATCCAATTTAATTTCATGTTCAAAAGAACGTATAATGAAAAATACTGAGTTGAAAGTGGACAATTTTAAATAACCGATGCATCATTTCATCATTCATTAAAATAAAAATTCTGCACAATGGAAACTCAACAGTTTGTTTCTGGATTCTACAGTGGAATCTAGGCGAGTCTTTCTTGGATCCATCAATTAGCTGCTCAAATCGCTCGTTCTGTCTCGCCCTAACCCCTAGATAACCTCCTGCACAGATGTGCTATCTTCTGGTCTATTGAAAAACACTTCCACTGTATAGGCCGAATTATTCATTTATTGTGGACACTTGAAAGTACCATGTCATTAGGTTTCAAGATCCATTTCCGAAATATAGGACCATCACACTTTCTATAGAGAATGAATTTTCAAATAGATGAATAAATAACCACGAATTACAGATATTACTAGGGGTGTGCAAGCACTTTAATTATCGAGTTCAAGTTCAAAGTTGACTCAAGTTGAAAATTTCAAGTTTGATTTTTTTTTTCAAAATATAATAATAATAATCACCCCTCCCAGGTTCCAACTGAAACATTGGGTCAGTGGGTGGGTATTTCCACCATCACTAGGGCCGCAGGACTCCTGGAAACCGGTTGGCCACGCCTGGCGTTTCCTCCTCATCTTCCTCCTCCTCTTCTTCCACTTCCAATTGTTCCACATTCCTTCCATTATATTCTGTCCTCCCACTGACCTTCTGCCTCTAACTCCTTCCACCTTCCTCCTCTCATCAGTACATCCTCCTTGATCAGCCCAATCCACCTCTCTCTCGGTCGTCCCACTCTCCGTGTTCCCACTGTAGCCGCCTCGAATTTTTTTAAAAATAATTTTTCTAATTTTTAAATAATTTGTATTGTCACAAATGTGAAGCGTGATTATTTTTCTCAAATTTTAGGATCTATACGTTGCTACTGATATGCAAATTTTGAACCAACCAATTTTTTGTTCAACTTTATTATTATTATTATTAACAAACTTTATTCATCATGAAAAACATGGTACAATAAGAAGGGGGCGCCTGAAGAGCGAATGCTGGAATAAAGTAACTACCAAGAGTGAACGTGGCTTGGCGTGTTTACTTAGAAAGAGGATGGCCTATTCGAGGAAACAATCATAAGCTAAACCAAAACCCTTGACAAAAGCTCCTTTGTGCTCTTATCAATGCCCCGAGGAGGTAGCTTGTTTACGGCATTCCTACATGTCAAGCCCTCCTTCACACTTAGTAGTATCGCTACTCCAGTATTCCTCTTCAGCGCCCCCTACGACATCCCTACACGCCAAGCCCTCCTTCACTCTTAGTAGTATCGCTATTCCAGTATTCCTCTTCAGCGCCCTCTACGACATCCCTACACGCCAAGCCCTCCTTCACTCTTAGTAGTATCTTTATTCCAGTATTCCTCTTCAGCGCCTCCTACGACATCCCTACACGCCAAGCCCTCCTTCACTCTTAGTAGTATCGCTATTCCAGTATTCCTCTTCAGCGCCCCCTACGACATCCCTACACGCCAAGCCCTCCTTCACTCTTAGTAGTATCCCTATTCCAGTATTAGCTCTTCAGCGCCCTCTACGACATCCCTACACGCCAAGCCCTCCTTCACTCTTAGTAGTATCGCTATTCCAGTATTTGCTCTTCAGCGCCCCCTACGACATCCCTACACGCCAAGCCCTCCTTCACTCTTAGAAGTATCTTTATTCCAGTATTCCTCTTCAGCGCCTCCTACGACATCCCTACACGCCAAGCCCTCCTTCACTCTTAGTAGTATCGCTATTCCAGTATTCCTCTTCAGCGCCCCCTACGACATCCCTACACGCCAAGCCCTCCTTCACTCTTAGTAGTATCCCTATTCCAGTATTAGCTCTTCAGCGCCCTCTACGACATCCCTACACGCCAAGCCCTCCTTCACTCTTAGTAGTATCCCTATTCCAGTATTAGCTCTTCAGCGCCCTCTACGACATCCCTACACGCCAAGCCCTCCTTCACTCTTAGTAGTATCGCTATTCCAGTATTCCTCTTCAGCGCCCCCTACGACATCCCTACACGCCAAGCCCTCCTTCACTCTTAGTAGTATCCCTATTCCAGTATTAGCTCTTCAGCGCCCTCTACGACATCCCTACACGCCAAGCCCTCCTTCACTCTTAGTAGTATCGCTATTCCAGTATTTGCTCTTCAGCGCCCCCTACGACATCCCTACACGCCAAGCCCTCCTTCACTCTTAGTAGTATCTTTATTCCAGTATTCCTCTTCAGCGCCTCCTACGACATCCCTACACGCCAAGCCCTCCTTCACTCTTAGTAGTATCGCTATTCCAGTATTCCTCTTCAGCGCCCCCTACGACATCCCTACACGCCAAGCCCTCCTTCACTCTTAGTAGTATCCCTATTCCAGTATTAGCTCTTCAGCGCCCTCTACGACATCCCTACACGCCAAGCCCTCCTTCACTCTTAGTAGTATCGCTATTCCAGTATTTGCTCTTCAGCGCCCCCTACGACATCCCTACACGCCAAGCCCTCCTTCACTCTTAGTAGTATCGCTACTCCAGTATTCCTCTTCAGCGCCCCCTACGACATCCCTACACGCCAAGCCCTCCTTCACTCTTAGTAGTATCGCTATTCCAGTATTCCTCTTCAGCGCCCTCTACGACATCCCTACACGCCAAGCCCTCCTTCACTCTTAGTAGTATCTTTATTCCAGTATTCCTCTTCAGCGCCTCCTACGACATCCCTACACGCCAAGCCCTCCTTCACTCTTAGTGGTATCCCTATTCCAGTATTCCTCTTCAGCGCCCCCTACGACATCCCTACACGCCAAGCCCTCCTTCACTCTTAGTAGTATCCCTATTCCAGTATTAGCTCTTCAGCGCCCTCTACGACATCCCTACACGCCAAGCCCTCCTTCACTCTTAGTAGTATCCCTATTCCAGTATTAGCTCTTCAGCGCCCTCTACGACATCCCTACACGCCAAGCCCTCCTTCACTCTTAGTAGTATCGCTATTCCAGTATTCCTCTTCAGCGCCCCCTACGACATCCCTACACGCCAAGCCCTCCTTCACTCTTAGTAGTATCGCTATTCCAGTATTCCTCTTCAGCGCCCCCTACGACATCCCTACACGCCAAGCCCTCCTTCACTCTTAGTGGTATCCCTATTCCAGTATTCCTCTTCAGCGCCCCCTACGACATCCCTACATGTCAAGCCCTCCTTCACTCTTAGTGGTATCCCTATTCCAGTATTCCTCTTCAGCGCCCCCTACGACATCCCTACATGTCAAGCCCTCCTTCACTCTTAGTAGTATCCCTATTCCAGTATTCCTCTTCAGCGCCCCCTACGACATCCCTACACGCCAAGCCCTCCTTCACTCTTAGTAGTATCCCTATTCCAGTATTCCTCTTCAGCGCCCCCTACGACATCCCTACATGTCAAGCCCTCCTTCACTCTTAGTAGTATCGCTATTCCAGTATTCCTCTTCAGCGCCCCCTACGACATCCCTACATGTCAAGCCCTCCTTCACTCTTAGTAGTATCCCTATTCCAGTATTAGCTCTTCAGCGCCCCCTACGACATCCCTACACGCCAAGCCCTCCTTCACTCTTAGTAGTATCCCTATTCCAGTATTAGCTCTTCAGCGCCCCCTACGACATCCCTACATGTCAAGCCCTCCTTCACTCTTAGTAGTATCCCTATTCCAGTATTCCTCTTCAGCGCCCCCTACGACATCCCTACATGTCAAGCCCTCCTTCACTCTTAGTAGTATCCCTATTCCAGTATTAGCTCTTCAGCGCCCCCTACGACATCCCTACACGCCAAGCCCTCCTTCACTCTTAGTAGTATCCCTATTCCAGTATTAGCTCTTCAGCGCCCCCTACGACATCCCTACATGTCAAGCCCTCCTTCACTCTTAGTAGTATCCCTATTCCAGTATTCCTCTTCAGCGCCCCCTACGACATCCCTACATGTCAAGCCCTCCTTCACTCTTAGTAGTATCCCTATTCCAGTATTCCTCTTCAGCGCCCCCTACGACATCCCTACATGTCAAGCCCTCCTTCACTCTTAGTAGTATCGCTATTCCAGTATTCCTCTTCAGCGCCCCCTACGACATCCCTACACGCCAAGCCCTCCTTCACTCTTAGTAGTATCCCTATTCCAGTATTAGCTCTTCAGCGCCCCCTACGACATCCCTACATGTCAAGCCCTCCTTCACTCTTAGTAGTATCCCTATTCCAGTATTCCTCTTCAGCGCCCCCTACGACATCCCTACATGTCAAGCCCTCCTTCACTCTTAGTAGTATCGCTATTCCAGTATTCCTCTTCAGCGCCCCCTACGACATCCCTACACGCCAAGCCCTCCTTCACTCTTAGTAGTATCGCTATTCCAGTATTTGCTCTTCAGCGCCCCCAATGAGAAGAATGAGGAGATGGCGAGGTTCGGCAAAATCGCTTGAACTTCGAAACTTGAACTCGAAAGTCGCGATTTTATCTTCAACTCAAAATCGAACTCAAAATCTCAAACTCGCACACCCCTACATATTCGAGCTTGTCAATAGTTCTATGTGAAGGAACCCGCGTCGACGGACCGAGCAGGTCAACTATGACAGACGACGAGGTAACTTACGTCTGCGATGTCTTCCACGACGGCGGTGTGTATCTGGTAGAAGTTCTCGAGCTTGTCTAGGGCCGCTTCGAGGTCCTCCTCCCGGGTCCTGGCTCGCTCGTCCAGACGGCTGAGCTGCCGTCTCAGCTGCTCTGCCTGCTCCCTGGTGGCAGGAAAAACAAACACGTCACCACCAGACACAACTAGACAAGCTCAAGTTACGTAAAATTGATCATTTTAGAAGTTTATTGAAATTCAGATCTTTTTCACATTTTTGGAATTCAAATCTTTACAATTAGGGAACTACAGTGGAACCTCTTTGGTACGTTTTTCAGGGGGCCAGACTGAAAAAACTTACTAAAGTAAAAAACTTACTGAAGAAACTATTCAACATCTGGGAGCATGTGGATGGGATCAAAAAATAAAACTCACTGAGGTGAAAAATGTACTAAAGAGAAACTTACTGAATAGGTTCCACTATACAATTTTTTTTTTCAATTCAATACCATTTTTGAAACTAGTAAATCTTCTTTCATCGACTCGGTGAACGTTTTGAAATGTAATTTCTGGTCATAATAACTTTAAAAACAGTTGAACAGTTGATATGAAAGATCAAATCAGTATCGCCAACCAGATCACACTGCACTATAGTAACTAGGACTACGGTAACGCTCACTACAAGACAAGAGAACCAGTTCAACTTGGGTCGGTAAATGAACATTGAATCAAATAAATTGAGATAAGTTGCACGCTGCACACATCACTTGCTGGTGTACTCCAATTGTTGTTGTTTTTTGATGATTTAAAAGTACATTTCTCACAATTGAAGTTCTGTCTAGGCCTCTTTTATATTAATCCCAGTTCCCAGTATAACCAAATCATTTGGGTCGGTAGTGTATCCCCAGAGTATGTAGGGAAGATGTCTTGAATTGGCTGAAAACAGGACAAAATGCGACCCGGCTGAAAGTTGTGGAGGCATCAAAGTGTCCGCTGGTAAAAACGGGACCCTAAGTAGATGAGTGTAGCGAAGATTTCATTTTACATACCGAAAAAAAATGGGCTTCGTTTTTATATTTGTTTGTAAATTTGTGCGCGGCGTACAGGTCAGGAAAAAATAACTTGAAACTTTTTCTACATATTTCCGTCATAACAGAATAGTTTGGGATTCTTTTTCCAAAAAATCGTTCGGAAAGTTTTTCTGGAAAAAATTCGGAAAGTTTGAAAAATCTTCATTAGAATAACCCAGAGGAAAAATACTTGGAAAACAAGAATTCTTCAAAAGCTCTCAAATTTTCACCAACTATGACGAATACTATTTATTATACACTTTTTCAGAGATTTTTGCAACAATCGGATGAGAAATAACGAAGAAATCACATTCAAAACGTAATTTCACTTCAAAAAAAAAAGGAAACCAATTAAATCTATAGCAACAAGTGTCATCAATTGAATTAAAACGATGGAAATCAGTTATGAATGAACAGGGAGGCCGTGACATAATTGATTCCGGCAGGGTTCTGAAACGTTTGAAGTGATCCAAGGTCTGTAGATGTAGACTGAGCTGACAAATTATTTTTCTTTGTACATTTCTATACTTATGAGCTCAATGTTCATCTCACGACGCCAATCCCGCGTTTTCCTAGTATTAGTTGAATTGTTCCGGAGCTCTCACCTGGTGGCGGTCGTGTCCGGAGCGAACCCGGCGTCAACCAGCCTCTCTCCCGCCTCAACCGTGTTGGCGACGTCGTCCGCGGCCTTGGCGATCTTCTTGACGAGCTTGGCAGTGTCGTCAAGCTGACCTCTGACCGTCTTGAGGTCGCGACCCGGGGGCTTCATCGCGTCCAGCTCGCTCTCAAGTCCGGACAGGTCCTGAGTCAGCCCCTTCACTTGGTCCTGGACAACGCAATTCAATACGTTTAGCTCAATTCATTACATGAGCGTAAGGGAGGACTCCATCCCGCCCTTATAGGGCTTTGTCTATGTGTTTCTTTGTTTGTAAGCACTGCACAGGTTGCACGGTTTGACTGATCGACATGACACTTTTTTTTTGTACGGGCAAACTTATACAACTTGGAACTGGATAGGCCTAGTTATTGAAATTAATCGTTTGGACCAATTTTGAGAAATATCGTCTCAAAGTTTCTAATTACCCCATAATATTTGGCTAAGCAGAAAAAATCTAGAAATAAAATCTCTCCAAATGGAATAAAATTTTCTCAAAATATGTAAACATGAATGATGTAGGCCTATACACAATTACACACTATCACTATTTTGTAAGCAATTTGAACCAGCCATTTTGAAGAAAGAAATTCAATCAACTGTTTTTATTCTTCAAATATATGGAAACAATAACAGAATTAGGTTGCCAATATTAATCACTCTCTAGATTCAATATTTGTCCAACAATGTAGTATTCTTCATATGCGTCAAGGTGTGTAGAATACCAGAGTCGATAAAGTAGCAAAGGTAGGACTACTTCAAGGACTTTTATACCTTACTGAGATATCTCGCTCATCTCACAACGCTTATGTTGCGTTTGACTGGTAATATTGATATAGTGTACTCAAGTGCAACTGCGTGGCGGTGGTGGAGAGAGAGAGAGAGAGAGAGAGAGAGAGAGAGAGAGAGAGAGAGAGAGTGTGTACTCACATTGAACTGCGTGACGGCGGTGGCAGCTGACTGTAGCTCGCTGCAGCGGTCGTCAAGCTTGGCTTGTAGCTCGTCCAACCTGTCCGCCATGCCGTCCACCTCGTCCGTCAGGTGGGTTGCATCCACGCGCTGCTCGTCAGCCTCGTTCACCAGGTCGCTGGCCAGCTGTCGAACCGAGGCTAGCGGCTTCTTCAGCGCCGCCGTCTCCTCGCGCAGCGTCTGCAAACAACACATTGTCACAAGTCTACTCACGTCCTCACGACAACTCATTGTAAACTCTATATCTGAACGATGTTATATTCCAACGTTCACTGTACAACGATTTCCCACCTCAGGTTGCAAATTCAAAACCCTGTATTAAAATTCCAAAGCAATAATCAATGATAAATACTGCACCTTGATCCTGTCGAGCAGTTTGGGGTCCTTGGCAGCTCCTCCGAGGGCATCGTGCGACGCCAGCTTGTCTTCACAGCGGGTCAACGAGTGTTGAAGGTCGCGCAGGTTCTCGGAGAAGTCGGCCAGGCGTCGGGCGGTGTCTTCCAACGACTGCGTTCGCTCCAGCAAGTCTGGGAAACAAACCGGGACCAGTTATAACAACATTCCCAATAAAAAAATAACTAATTCATTGAATACAAATAAAATAAATACAACACGGGCAGTATAGATAGCTAGGTCCAGGTTCAAGTGACCACTTACAACTGTCACAACCCACATGCATTGAGGGTTGCGTTGGTTTGCCCGTAGGAGAGGGTGACTTCCTCCCATGTTGATGATGTGTAGGCCTACCAATTCACGGGTCACATTCAAGACTCATTGATCGTGCCTAGGTAAGTAATGATGGAAGGAACTAACTCTCTGTTCACGTAGGCCCAGCTAATAACAGCTGTCATCAAGTTTGTCAGCCCATCAGCTGTTTCTACAGAACAACACTAGATAGAGCAGCAATCAATGGTTCTCAGGCAAGTACTCAGGAAATGGAACGTGTTTTCCAATTGGTGTAGTCAGCGTCTCTAACCGGAAAACCAACGCAACCCTCAATGCATCTTATCCGTACCTAAAACTTTGAAGCAACATCTTGAGATGTGATCATTAGGCCTACCGTACATAGCGTTATCACTTGGGCCTCACCAAGTGTTTTTCCAATAGAAAGAATATATACTGAACATCATCTTGATTTGAGAATAAAGTCTACAAGTGGGGCCTACTTATTTTCAATTTTTTCATTAGACCTACTTTAAATAGGCCTACATAATTTTTGTGCACATTTTTTTTTTTTGGACAACTGTCGCCAATTCTACTTCTGAATATTTTTAATCCAACTATCAAGAAGTACCGGTACATATTTCTTCATTTGAACATTAAATCAAGTACCGTATTTACTCGCATATAAGTCGCATGTATATTTAGAAATTTGAGAACTCAAAACAGGGGTGCGACCAATACGCGGGTGCGACTTATACGCGCGCACAAAATCTCCAAAAATAAAAGTCAAATGCATCAATTCTCGTCACAGTCGAGCTTGCTATTTTTACGTCATCAAAAAGTCACATGCGTCTCATGAAGGTAAGTGAGAAAAGAGTCACATTTTGCGATAAAAACAGTTGCTGTGAAACACTGCCGGTCGTCCAATGTTGGAGCATGGGGCGAACCCACAATCGTCGTCAGAATTCATGCATAGACAGTCGTCAGTGCTGAAGCAAACATGATACTTTTAGAGTCTTGTGTTACGCTGAATAACAAGACAAACACTTCAACACATCTGTTCATCATCAAAACAGTTGCCGTGAAACACTGCCGGTCGTCCAATGTTAGAGCATGGGGCGAACCCACTATTGTCGTCAGAATTCATGCACAGACAGTCGTCAGTGCTGAAGCAAACATGACACTTTTAGACTCTTGTGTTACACTGAATAACAAGACAAACACTTCAACACATCTGTTCATCATCAAAACAGTTGCCATGAAACACTGCCGGTCGTCCAATGTTGGAGCATGGGGCGAACCCACAATCGTCGTCAGAATTCATGCACAGACAGTCGTCAGTGCTGAAGCAAACATGACACTTTTAGACTCTTGTGTTACACTGAATAACAAGACAAACACTTCAACACATCTGTTCATCATCAAAACAGTTGCCATGAAACACTGGTCGTTCAATGTTACAGTATGGAGCCAACCCCCAATGGTCAAACCCCAGATCGTCCTCAGAATTAATGCACAGGCAGTCATCAATGTTGAAGCAAATAAATACATGTAAATATGTTTACATTCATTTTTATCTAGCCTCTTCCTAGTGTTGAATGAGTAGCCCCCTATAGACAAATCAGCCATACATAGCATTGTTGATTGATGATTGATGATAAACAGATGTCTCAAAGTGTTCATGTTGGTAATCAGTGTAACATGATACTTTAAAAGTATCATGTTAAATGTTACACTGATTACCAACAAGAACACTTTTGACACATCTGTTTAACATCAATCAACAATGCTATGTATGGGTGATAACAGTCTATAGTGGGCTATTCATTGAACACTAGGAAGAGGCTAGATAAAAATGAATATAAACTTGGGAGATATTTACGTAATCATCATGTGCTCTGGGTCCCATCGTCACGCTCCTCGGGTATGTTAGGCAACCTGTCCCCTTCCCACCCTCCCGGTTTAGTTGAGGCCCCTCACAATGGTATCTCATGTCTCATACCAAGGGTTTCTCTCTTAAGTGTCCAGAACAGAGAGCTAAACATGTCAATCGCGATGTATTTTGGACGTACTGGAGACTTTTTTTCTTGATAACATCGAAACTTGATACAAAATCATTGTTCCCCAATTAAGGCTATGGATGGAAGATAGGATCGTTTGGACGGGGCACCACAAGGGCGATCTTACCACTCCATTTTGATTATTTAAAATTAAAGAACTTCAACACCAGGACTGCTCTGTCTGTGACCTTGACTTTTCGCCGTGGATAAAAGTATTTCAGTATAAACACTCGAATGTTGATATCTTCCACTTTAAACTAAGTCTCTTGGGTAATGATCACTTCTTTCGATTTTCAGCAGATGTAAAGTTTATCATTATACAAAATGGACAATATAAATTAGTGATAGGACTATAATGTTTCAATTAGGCCTATCACTCTACTAAATAATGGTAATAATACTTATACCAATACTGGAGACTGCAGGTGCGACTTATACGGCCATACAAAGGGTTTTTCAAAAAATGACTGTCAAAAACAGGGGTGCGACTTATATGCGAGTAAATACGGTAAAATATGTTCACAACATCTACACATAGTCCCAACCACTTACAACAGCCTTAGCGTACATGATTGATCAAGAAAAGCACGCGTTTAGGTTGGGCTGGGTTAAATAAGGTTGGGTTAGGTTGGATTGGGTTGGGTTGGGTTAGGTTAGGTTGGTTGGGTTGGGTTGGGTTGGGTTGGGTTGGGTTGGGTTGGGTTGGGTTGGGTTGGGTTGGGTTGGGTTAGATTAGGTTAGGTTAGTGTTTGCACTGACCATTGTTGAGTTTGTCCCAGCGCTGCTTCATGCGCGCCAGCTCGCCCTTGACCACCTCCTTGTCGATATCGCACGCCCCGTGGAACGTATCGCCCATGGTCCTGTTGTTCTCGTACTCGCCGGAACGTTTCCACACGTCGTTCCTGAACGCAGCCAGTTCCTTCAGCTGGCGCTCGATGTCCTTGCGCTTGAAGCTAGCCGGCTGGAGAGTCTCGAGCTTGTCCTCCGCGGACGTCAGCCACGGCAGGAAGCTCTCCTGGCCGCGGTAGTACTTGCGGCAGTGCTCCTGCGGGGGAAACGGGACCATTAGACTTATTCACACAAGGGAACGATTAGACAAGACATTTGATGGAAATGTTTCCGCTTGATTGAAGAGTTTCACAATGAATTCCAACCGATGCCATAGTTTTAGTCCCTACAGGGCTTTCACCCAAACTGAATGTTGAATATTTTGACATTTTGGCAGCTAACTTCAACAAATTTGCACGAAAACTACTCAAACAATTACTAGGGTCTTATAGTTGGAAAATTGAAAAAAATGGGGAGAAAAAAATTGGCCAAAAGGACGCATTTACAAGAAAGAAGGAATAGACAAGAAATGTAATGGGAATATTCCAACTTTATTACAGTGGATCCCCATGAATTCAAACCCTAGTTTTGTTCCCTACAGGACTTTGACACATCTAATGTTGTACTTTTTATCATTTCCGCAACTAGCTTCAACAAATTTGAATAAAAACTAGTCTTACAATTACCAATATGTAGTTGGATCATGAAGAAAGGACACATTAACAAGGAACAAGGAACAGACAGGATATTTAAAGGAGAGGTTTTAGCCGGATTACAGTCAATCCTGGCTAGTCAAACCTTGACAATTCCAGTCCCTAGACAGTTTTCACCATTACTTAATGATAAGCATTTTGATCATTTTGACATTTTGGAAACTAGCTGCTCGAATGGTTACTGGCTCTAACCCATAACCACCTTGGAAAAAATTCTCAACAGAAGTTGAACAGATTTGTAAAGCCTACCAGCTACTACCCAGTACCCACCTTTCATGAATGTCAACCCAGTAAACACGGCATACACGATCAACATTGCCTGTCAACATGTTGACGGTAGCCATCAACATGTTGCTGTCGTGTATAGGCAGGATCAGAAATACGGGTTATCTACTAACTGTCAACATGTTGAGTCAACATGTTGATATCAACATATTGATGAGGTAATAAAGCATGTTCGATTCTCGGCAATATGTTGACGGCAGCCATCAACATGTTGCTGTAGTGTATAGGCAGGATCAGAAATACGGGTTATCTACTAACTGTCAACATGTTGAGTCAACATGTTGATATCAACATATTGATGAGGTAATAGAGCATGTTCGATTCTCGGCAATATGTTGACGGCAGCCATCAACATGTTGCTGTCGTGTATAGGCAGGATCAGAAATACGGGTTATCTACTAACTGTCAACATGTTGAGTCAACATGTTGATATCAACATATTGATGAGGTAATATAGCATGTTCGATTCTCGGCAACATGTTGACGGCAGCCATCAACATGTTGCTGTCGTGTATGGGCAAGATCAAAAATACGGGTTATCCACTAGCTGTCAACATGTTGAGTCAACATGTTGACGGGTAAATGTTGATCGTGTATGGCGTCTATTGAATGCTCTTGTTTTTAGTTTGTTCCAGGGGTGTGCAAGTTTGATCAATCAAGTCGAGTCGGAGTTCGAGAGAAAATCGCGAGGTTCAAGCTCGAATTCGAGTACATAAAAGAATGAATGAATGGGAAAAATAATCAGGTTGAAATATATGCATAGCAGTAGAAACCTCAGGATGCTAAAATCTGACAAAAATAATCACGTTTTACATTTAAGACAATACAATTACAGAAAGATTTGAAAAAAAAAATATTGAACCCAAAATTTTCAAGTCCAGCTAAATTTGAACCCCAATTAGAAAGTCAAGGATGTGAGTCTCCTAGTTTGTTCCACGCGGCCCAGCCTGGGGTGAACGTACCATGCAGGTCTGCAGCCTGGTCTGGCGGTCCATGGTGTCCTTGCGCAGCTTGTCCCACAGCTGCTGTATCTTGTCAAGGTCGCGCTGAAGGTTGCGCACGTCGACGCGTTGCTGGGCGTTACGCGTCAACGCGTCGCGGCCCTTGTTCAGCAGCATGATCACCTCGTGCTCCTTGGCCATCACCTCTTTGTACACCGGCTGAAGAGGGCAAGCAAGGGACATTAGCTACGAGGACGAGGTATGTGTAGAAAACAGTGATGACATCGATTCTCAAAATCGGAAATCGATTCTCTAAGCTCCAGAATCGATTGAAAATCGATTTCGTGAAAACAAATTCATCCTCAAAAAAAGTGTAATTTTAAACTTTTTTCAACCTTCCCGCGGCGTGTTACGTGAAAAATAGCTGCTAGAGACTTCTTTGAACTGTACTGTATCATTCGGGTATTTCCGTCAACGTTCGGCTGTCAGACGTAACCGAAGGGATAGCTCGTGTCCAGATAGTAATATCTCAACAATACAAAATAATATGAACAATGAAATGAGCACGTATTGCGACATGGAGAAGTACAGCACTGACCTCCCCCCCCACCCCAAAAAAAAAAATCGATTTTTTTATTTGAGAATCGGTTTACATTATAATCGATTCTGGATTAATCAATGTTATCACTAACTGCAATACAAGTATGTTGTTCCTTCTTCAAGTTCAAATTAAATGCTATTTTTACTCGTGTTTCTCTGATTGCCCCAAAAGAGCTGTCAACGTGATATTGCTCACCTCGTGTTGGTCAGACTGCTGCTGCAGCACGTCCCTGTCGGCTGACACTAGCAGCCTCTCGGACATGGCCCCCAGCTCGTCGTCCAGCCAGCCTAGCGTAGTGGCTACGGCCGCCTCAAACTGCCTGCCGTCACGCAACGACCCCTCGATCTCCGCCTTGCGGTGGTCCAGCTTCTTCTGCAGCGCGTTGTACTGGCGCCCCACCTGCGTCAGCTTGCCCTGGATCTCCGCGCGCGACGCTGGATCCGTCAGCACGTCGCACAGCTGGGCTCCGGCAGACTCCGCGTCGGCCAGCAGCGGGCGTTGACCTTCAAGCTGACGCTCAAGGTTCTGAGGGACAAGACGACAACTGTTAGTCCTCGTTCGTTACAGCATGGATAGATACAGTGAAACCTCGATGCATCGTTCGCGGATTCATCGTTTTCCTGTTTCCACCATTCATTTTATCTTCCTACTCCCTTATAATGAATGTTAAATTTTCCTGGACAGATGGTTTTGTTTTCCTGGTCTCTTGAAAAACAATGGATGAAGGTTTCACTGTATGGGGATGTGCAAAGCTTCGTTATTCCGAATTGAACCCGAATCTTTCGTCAAGATTTGGGTTCGATTCCCCTGAAAATGTAAGATTCGCAGTTCAAACTATTCGGAATTTCGAATCCTGCTCGAATCTCCAACAGGAAATTGTGTCTCAGTTGATATTTTATAAACTAGGAAGCAGCACGATAGTATATTTGTTTGCAGCAGACCGTCCGAGAAAGTCACTCACTATCACTGTCGCTTCTATCATCAGGCGACATCCTCCAATTGAAGATGAAAATAATTATTGAAATGAGTTTGCTATTTAATTATCCATTACAAAACATTTGTTGTCTTGATGTTTTTTTTCAGCAGATAATTCAAATTCAAATTTGACTTTGTAGATAGTTTCCTAAGCAAGTTTTTCACTTAATTTTTTTCTGTCTGGTCCCCTGAAAAACGTACTGAAGAGGGTTCCGCTGTAATATATTGGTATTTCAACTTGATCACGTCCGAGTAGAAACATCCGGTTGTTGCGTTCGTCTCACCTCTATCTTCCTAAGCTGGTCCTCCGGGTCCTTGTCCAGAGGCAGGTCGTCCAGCTGGTCGGATATTCCCTGGAGCGCGTCCCTGAGCCTGTTGAGCCCGAGGTCAAACTCCCTGCTCGTGTCTGCGGCCGCCCCGAGCGACTCGGCCCGATCCTCCAGCTTCCCGAGCAGGTCGGCCCAGCGCTGCAGCAACGCGTCCAGCCGCTGCTTGACGCGCTGGCCGTCGGGTGACGCGGGATCGACGCGGGACAAGACAGACTCACCCACGTCAGTCAGGTGGTCCAGCTGAGGCTGCTGCGTGCGGAACTCTTCACGCAGGACCTGCGAGCATGGGCAAGATCTTGTAGCATCACAAAACAGACTTATTTTGTTAAATGGAGCAAAAACGAAATTTCACTCAACCCCGGAATAACATGAATTTCAAGGTAATTTATCTACAGTAGAACCTCTGTTATAAGTTTCTCATCTATACATTCAATACATTTATCAGATCTGTTTTTTGATCCGACCCATACGGGGCCTACTTCACATGGCAAATAGTTTCATTGACAAGTTTTTCACATTGATACATTTTTTTTGTCTGGTCCCCTGAAAAATGTATATAAGAGTTTCCACTTTATGGCCCACTACAGACCAGCCTGCAGATTTGCCTTCTACACATGTGTATTCATTGAATTACCGTATTTACGCGATTGCAGTCCGCACCCTATTGTAGTCCGCACCCTATTGTAGTCCGCAGAGAAATACACATACTTAAACACGCGAAAATCGAGTTAGCGCAGCGACTACGACACGCCTGCTTACACTACTGGAGTTATACTGGCGCATGGCAGTGACACTGAACTGACATCTCAGCACATTTCAGTCACTTGGTCTTAGCTGTGTGCAGTGCGATGCGCGCTCGGTCGACATACCTGCCCCCCGCCCCCGCCCGCCCACCCGAACACCAACAAAACAAGCAAGGCGGATCGCACGCCAGCCCGCCAGTCAAGGTTAACCTTGAGACAAGGCGAAGTATTGCGCATCACTTGGAGACATTTGACAGAATGGCGTGAATTTTTTTTTTACGCGCTTGGAAATCCGTCATCGATTGTAGTCCGCACCCCTGTTTTAGATTTTCTAAATTTGGAATAGTCCTGCGGACTGTAATCGAGTAAATACGGTACAATCTTCACCGGGCTGCAATTAAAACAGATTCTCAAGTGGAGAAGATCAAAGTTCAATTGAGAAGAATATTAAACAGAAAATATCGTACTTTGCCAATGGTATAAAATATAAAACCGGTACGTATAATAGGCCTACGTACGTATTATTGGGAACATATAGATGTCCACAATGATGGGAACGGGTGATTGAGAACATACTGGTAACCGTTGCGCTTATAGCCGTGAACGTACCTGCACTTGTTGCACTTGGCTCTGCACCATGCGCGAGTCGGACGAGATCGGCCCGAGGACAGTCATCATCCTGTCCTTGGCTCCGAGCCAGTGGGACAGGCTGTCATGCGTGTCGTGGAACTCCTTCATGTCCTCCATGAACTTGATCCTGGGGCAAAACAAACACAGGGTCAACGACCTAGTTGCTCACCGCCCACAAATACTACGTGCATGCAGTAATCCCGCTTCAATTACAAGCTCAATACAGTAAACCCTCGTTAATTTGAATTCCAAGGGACCCCAAAAATCAAAATTCGAATTAAAAAAATTTGAATTATGAAAGAAAGGTTTTTTATCTGTTTAGTACAGTAGTATACTGTGTGCGTGCAGTTTGGTTGACCATGTGCGCCTTGCACGTTGTTTGTTCCCTCTTACTTCCCCCTTGCTCTAAGGAAGCCAACTTTGACAGCCATGTGGTTATCTTCAAGTCAAGTGTTTTCTCAGCAATTTTAACCACACAACAAGGAGTCCCATTAATACTATATATTATCATGTCATTCATTAGGTAACACTTGTCACAGCTCACAGTGTTGAAAGAGTCAAATTACCAAACTGGATGTTAGGATTAAAAAGTAAAAAGCAAGGCAATAAATGTAAATATTAGGGCCTGGAATGAAATGAATGAATTATTCTCTCTACATGCACTAGCCGGCTGGTCTATTTATTATTGTTTCGTGTTTGTTCAATTTGAATTTCAGCAAAAATTACGAATAAAAGTTGACACAATCATGTCCATTATCCTAAACTTTACTGCGCGGGTGTCTCGAGCAGCCAGATGTCTGTCTGTGACCCTGAAAAGACCCCCTGCCTCACCCCTCATCATGATAGCACGCGCTGCACATGTGGCTATGACGTATCTCTAGCTTGCCGGGTCGCCAGGAATGTTGATGACAAAGGATTTCACGTAATAAAATATCCAATTGTGAAAAGTTTTATTCGTAATTTTTGCTGAAATTCGAATTAAACAAACACGAAACAATAATAAAACAGTAGTTTGGACTGATTATCAGTTCGAAATTCGTAATAATACAAATTTGAATTATCAAAATGAATTAACATTGATATCCCTATACCAGCGGCCGGGGTCATTTCTCTGGTTCGAATTAGCGCGGAATTCAAATTAACCGAGTTTGAATTATCGAGGGTTTACTGTAGACTCAAATTAAACGGTTTGAAGGCTACAGATTTGAATTATTCGAATTTAAATTTTGAATTTGAATAGTTATTGAATTATTCTAATCAAAATATTCAACAATGAACTTATGGGTCAAGACACTTTACAGTATAAGGTAATTGTGTAGGGACCAGAACTTTTGTTTGAATCATAACAAAACTCAAAACTGTCAGAGTTATTGAAAAAACCTTTAGCCAACTATTGTTCCAACTATAAGACATATTTTCAGCCGGTCTTGGCCTTCATGCGTAAATCTGTAAGTCTGAAGAGTCCATGGGAGTTGATTTAGTGAAATATCAGTCCAACGGTATGAGATGTCAAAATGCGAATACAGAGGAAACTCAGATACTTTTAATACCTCCAAGATGGTAACTAGATAATATGGGGCTCATGACACATAATATTGTCAAGCGTATGTGACTGAAAAATCTATTAGTCATATACGCTTCAAAATCACGCGATAAGAGATGAAAAGTTATAACTTATACCATCTTGATGGTATTAAAAGTATGTGGATTTCCTCTTTGATAGAATTTTGATATCTCATACCATTCGAAAGTCATCACCAACAAACTAATATTTTGCTAAATTGACTTCCAATAAAACATATTTCATTGATGATTCCAACTACCCTCAAGTCACTGGTTATTAAAAACCCTGGCTTATCCAACCCACGTCGCTAGTAACATTATCACAACTAGGGGTGTGCTCCAACCCACGTCGCTAGTAACGTTATCATAACTAGGGGTGTGCTCCAACCCACGTCGCTAGTAACGTTATCACAACTAGGGGTGTGCTCCAACCCACGTCGCTAGTAACGTTATCACAACTAGGGGTGTGCTCCAACCCACGTCGCTAGTAACGTTATCACAACTAGGGGTGTGCTCCAACCCACGTCGCTAGTAACGTTATCACAACTAGGGGTGTGCTCCAACCCACGTCGCTAGTAACGTTATCACAACTAGGGGTGTGCTCCAACCCACGTCGCTAGTAACGTTATCACAACTAGGGGTGTGCTCCAACCCACGTCGCTAGTAACGTTATCACAACTAGGGGTGTGCTCCAACCCACGTCGCTAGTAACGTTATCACAACTAGGGGTGTGCGAATCCATGTTTTTCTAATCAAATCCGAAACCACTTTCAGATTCGGTCCAACATAAAAGATTCGGAAATTTCGAATCTTAGCGCCAAAAGCATGGCAACATTGCATTCACCATTCTCAAGAACAATTGCTGTAATAGTTAGACGTGTGCTGTATACATTTTTTATGCGTAGTTATGAGAATGCCGAGATGAGATTTTCACTTGAAAAGAGTGTCGTTTGTTCCATTATTACGCTTCACAATGCATGATAGAAAGATTCGGATTCAGGTTCGGATTCGGTTATTTTGATAAAGATTCTGTTTGGAATGAAAAACATGGATTTGCACACTCATAATTGTAACGATCCCGACACGAAACAAACGCCTGCCTTATCGACCGAGGTGCGTCGACGTGTTACCTGTCCTTGCAGCAGTCGTGAAGACTCTTCCACCTGGTGGTGACGTCGGTAAGCTCGTCTTGGAGCGTGTCTGCGCCAAGTGCGCCTGGCTTGCGCCTGAGGAGGTCGACGACCTGGCTCTTGGTACTGTCAAGTAGCGACTGCTTCTCGTACATCTCTTCCAGCACCGCCTGCAACAAGACAGAATAAACGTTTATACGAATAAACGAAGACAAGACCAAGCGTTACCGCGACATTCGGTAGAGATACATGTGGGTGAGTTTCTCGTTTATACATTCGTTGGTATCTTTCAGAGTTTTATCTTTTGATCCCACCTACGATGCTAGGGTGGGAAAAAGGGACAAAGAAAGTCAACAAGAGATTGCATACCGCGAAGTCGTCAACCCGCGGGTGGTGAGGGAGGAAAGTGATGAAATAATGGAGTTCAGATACGATAAAATCAATTGAAGATAGGCCTACAATCTGAACATTCACGACTGAAAAAGATTCAATTGAATATTTAAATCTTCATTTGAATACAATTTTAATGGGAATCAAGTGGACTAAATCAACAATCCCGAATGTTCCAACGTCAGCGACGCCTCTGGTCGGCGCTAACGTAACCTGTGAAACCAGCAGCTTACCTTGATCAGCTTGGCCAACTTATCGGCCTCATCCTTGGTCTGGGGCACGGTCTCCTTGGGCAGGCTGCGCTGCACCTTGACGAGGAACTGTCCGAGCGTGCGCCCATCACTATCACACGTAAAACCAGCAGCTTACCTTGATCAGCTTGGCCAGCTTATCTGCCTCGTCCTTGGTCTGGGGCACGGCCTCCTTGGGCAGGCTGCGCTGGACCTTGTCAAGGAACTGTCAGAGCGTGCGCCCATCACTATCACACGTAAAACCAGCAGCTTACCTTGATCTGCTTGGCCAGCTTATCTGCCTCGTCCTTGGTCTGGGGCACGGCCTCCTTGGGCAGGCTGCGCTGGACCTTGTCGAGGAACTGTCCGAGCGTGCGCCCATTACTATCACACGTAAAACCAGCAGCTTACCTTGATCTGCTTGGCCAGCTTATCTGCCTCGTCCTTGGTCTGGGGCACGGCCTCCTTGGGCAGGCTGCGCTGCACCTTGTCGAGGAACTGTCCGAGCGTGCGCCCATTACTATCACACGTAAAACCAGCAGCTTACCTTGATCTGCTTGGCCAGCTTATCTGCCTCGTCCTTGGTCTGGGGCACGGCCTCCTTGGGCAGGCTGCGCTGCACCTTGTCGAGGAACTGTCCGAGCGTGCGCCCATTACTATCACACGTAAAACCAGCAGCTTACCTTGATCTGCTTGGCCAGCTTATCTGCCTCGTCCTTGGTCTGGGGCACGGCCTCCTTGGGCAGGCTGCGCTGGACCTTGTCGAGGAACTGTCCGAGCGTGCGCAGGTGGTCGAGGTGCTTCTTCAGCTCGTCCCGCGTCGAGTCCAGCTCGGTCTGACGGTCGCTCAACCGCACGCCCAGCAGGCTATAGCGGTTGTTGATCTCAGTCAGCTGTTGCTGCACCGGCGATTGTTCTACGCACACAATAACACAAGTCAAGCGGACTGCCGGAGCTTTAGACACCGAGAGTAACCAAGGGATCCGCTTCCAAACGCAATATGGCCAACAGGAGGTTAGAAAAACATGTCGTCAATAGAATACTTGGAAATATCATTGCTGATTTAACAATATTTACTTCTTCAATTAAACTGTTCAAGAACCCTGAAACTAGATTTCAATGTCTAATGACGATATTTACTTCCCTAATTTTGGAGAAAACCAGAAATAATCATTTCTATTTCAGAAATTAGAATCAATTTACTTGTCTTCCGAGACCACAAGTAATTACCGGTTCTGTAAAGAAATCAGAGACATGAACAGAATCAAGTAATGTCTACGTCGGGACTCAGAAAAAAGTACGGGTTCTTTTGGGGTGTTGAGATCGTCCTTGTGGTGCCTCGTTCAAACCATCCTACCTATAATCCATAGCCTCAATTGGGAAACAATCATTTTGTTGCAAGTTTCGATGTTATTGAATTTTTTTCAAATCTGAAATTCAGTCTGATTTCTAGTTTTCTCTAATATTGAAGAAATAAAAATGGTCAATACAGTCAAACCTACGCGCATCGTTCCCGGATCCATCGTTTTCCTGTTTGTATCATTTATTTTTTTTCTCACCCCTCTTCCATATAGGGCCTACAGTGAAACCTCTATCCATCATTTTTCAAGGGATCACTAAAATAAAACTATCCATCCAGGAAAATTCAGCATTGATCATATGGGAGTGGGGTTAGAAAAAATGAATGATGGAAGCAGGAAAATGATGGATCCGGGAACGATGCATAGAGGCTTCACTGTAATCAATGTTTCGTTTTCCTGCATAGATGGTTTCATTTACCTGTTCCCTTGAAAAACGATGAATAGAGGTTACAGTGTATTTGTTAGATCTGGTTTGACCTTGAAGTGCGGTGGTGCGTCTTACCGTCGAGGTGGAATCCTTCCTGCGACGAGCGTCTGCTGCTGAACCCGCTCGATCCTCCGGGGCTGACGGGGCTCTGCGCGTTGAAGCCTCCGCCCTTGGTCGGCGAGGGCGATCGCCCTTCCTGCGAGCTGCGACGCACTGCAACAACATCAACACCCGGTACACCCAACTGACATGCGTCTGTTGTGCTCATGGAAATATCCAGGTAACGACTAACGAGTATTTCAACAATGCGGTTTCCATGGGGCTTTACGTTCAGTGGGACAATAGTAGGGATAACATTGATTAATCGAGAATCGATTAAGAATCGATTCTGATGTGAAACAATTCTCAAGTCAAAAAATCAATCCCCCCCCCCC
Organism: Brachyptera risi; assembly: GCA_964007535.1. Taxonomy (NCBI): domain Eukaryota; kingdom Metazoa; phylum Arthropoda; class Insecta; order Plecoptera; family Taeniopterygidae; genus Brachyptera; species Brachyptera risi. Next base: position 2,400,897 of record OZ023337.1, read on the forward strand.
CAATTTTTTTTTTTTTTTGTCTAGTGCTGTGCTTCTTTACGTTGCAACAAGTGCTTATCTCGCTGTCCATATTATTCTGTATCGTTGAGATTTTACTATCTGGACACAGGCTATCCCTTCGATTACGTCTGACAGCCGAACGTTGACAGAAATACCCAAATGGTACAGTACAGTTCAAAGAAGTCTCTAGCAGCTATTTTTCACGTGAACACCTCGGGAAGGTTGAAAAAAGAAGTTTCAAATTATACTACTTTTTTGAGAATATTCTTTTTTTTCCAATTTTTTTTTTCCATAATTGATTTTTAATTGATTCTGGAGCATAAAGAATCGATTCCCAAAATTGATAATCGATTCCCGATTTTGAGAATCGATGTCATCCCTAGACAATAGGCAGTACCCTAATGAGCGATGGCAAAGAGAATTCAACATAGGCTGTAATATTCTTCCCGACTCTGACGGAACTGTCTCAGCCAAATAGACGGCTTATTTAGAGTACAGTACACATGGAATGGTGGTACTTCCCGAGCCCTCTGCTTTCACCTACCGGCAAACACAGCATGTGTTTCCGCGTTCATGGATGAGCCAGAACCTAATTGGTTTCTTAATAGCTTTGAGTGATTTAAAAAATTTGGATTGGGCCTACATATTTTTTTACATCAAAACGGCTGATCTGATTGGACTGAAAGTTTGGAATATGGTGTATAATTATCATATTAAAATTCCCTGAGAATTTGAATTCTCTCGAAGGAAATATTTCCGACAAATTTTTTTCCTCTGGGTTATTCTTATGAGATTTTTGAAAATTTTGAAACGAGTTTTCTCAGAAGTGGTTCGATCGATTGCGCCTTAAAACTATACTGTATCAAGTTGGATAAGGACACTTGTGTATGCCAAGTTTCAACTGATTTTGAATTTTCGTTTGACCTGTGGAGCGCGAAAAAAAAAGCACTTTTTAGGGGGTATGGTGGAATTGAGTCTTCGCTCGCTCATCCAATTAGAAATAAATTGAGAAAACCAAATTTGTGCAGCCAATTTGTTTCTGTGGCATCGTCATCTTCACACCATTATAGGCCTATTCCATTCATGATTCATTCTTCAGCCATTAATTAAACAATTGAAATTGGAAAGATGTGGAAAAAAGAAAACACCAGATAATAGCCCAAAGCTGAGAGTAAACATGGATGAATGATGAATAATAGGCCAGCTGCAACTTGATTTCAATCAATAATCAATAATCAATAATCAATAATCATATGAGTTGACCCAAAGTTCTTCATTTGAGAGCTGCGTGAGTGAGCAAGCGAGAGAAAGAGAGTGAGAGTGAGAGTGAGAGTGAGAGTGAGAGTGAGAGTGAGAGTGAGAGTGAGAGTGAGAGTGAGAGTGAGAGTGAGAGTGAGAGTGAGAGTGAGAGTGAGAGTGAGAGTGAGAGTGAGAGTGAGAGTGAGAGTGAGAGTGAGAGTGAGAGTGAGAGTGAGAGAGTGAGAGTGAGAGTGAGAGAGAGAGAGAGAGAGAGAGAGAGAGAGAGAGAGAGAGAGAGAGAGAGAGAGAGAGAGAGAGAGAGAGAGAGAGAGAGAGAGAGAGAGAGAGAGAGAGAGAGAGAGAGAGAGAGAGAGAGAGAGAGAGAGAGAGAGAGAGAGAGAGAGAGAGAGAGAGAGAGAGAGAGAGAGAGAGAGAGAGAGAGAGAGAGAGAGAGAGAGAGAGAGAGAGAGAGAGAGAGAGAGAGAGAGAGAGAGAGAGAGAGAGAGAGAGAGAGAGAGAGAGAGAGAGAGTGAGAGTGAGAGTGAGAGTGAGAGAAGAGAGAGAGAGAGTGAGAGTGAGAGTGAGAGAAGAGAGAGAGAGAGAGACTCACGAGGGCTGGCGGTGACAGACGTGCGCTTGGTGGGGCTGTAAGCAGAGCTCCTGCGTCTGGCGGGGGACTCAGGACGCTCGCCCCGCAGCATGCTCTCGTACACCGAGCCGAGGTCGTTCACTTTGTCAATCGTGTTGCCGTAGTCGCGGTGCTCCTTGCTCAGCGGCTGTGGGAACAACACTCGGTCAAACTGATTCCAATACGTCTCAACGTACTGGCGATACAAACGATATACACTGGAACCTCTTCAGTACGTTATTCAGGGAACCAAACAAAAATAACTTCCCAAAGTGAAAAACTTACTGAAGAAACTATCCAACATCTGGGAGCATATGGATGGGATTAGTAAATAAAACTTACCAAGGTGCGAAATGTAGTAACGAGAAACTTACCAAGGAGGTTCTACTGTAATTACCTGAACGACTGAGGGAAACCAAGAAAAATCCCTGTCAGGATGGTCGACCATGGCGGGAATCAAACCCCCGTCTCCTGAATGACGGTTCAGTGCATCAACCACTTGGCTACACGTCTCAGTGAACAATATATTTGGAATAAAAGCGTTTAAGACGCTATTTCCCCCCCAATTATATTAGTCAGAATGTGAAAGGGTGAAGTTAGTTCTGGATAACTAAGGTGCAGCTGCAAATGAAGGTGGCAGATGAGGCGTCGGTCATGATTTGTACAAAAATGTCGTTCGAAGTGTTTCTCTTTGAATGAATATTAGGGTTTTAAGGCGCATCGACAGCAAGGTCGTTTAGCGCTGTTTCTCTTAGAGTTATATGATGGTTTCACTGGTATTATGCTGCTGTGACTCTACACAGAAGAGACTACCAGTACTTTACCAATTGTAAATGCTATCATGACAAGTCAACGACCTGCTGAGAGTTCAACGACCCTCACCTTGAGCTCGTCGGTCTGTCGCTTGAGCGTCTCCATCTCCACGGCGACAGGGTCGAGTCGTGCGACCTTGGCCTCCGTGCCGGTCAGCCAGTCGTTGACCTGGTCGCGCAGCTTCTCGTAGGCGCACAGCTGTTCGGCGCGCGCCTTGCTGGACTTCTGTTTGTCGTCCAATAGAGAGTTCAGGTCCTTCCATTGACCTTCCAGCGCCTAGACAACAACATACAGATTAGACAGGTCCTTCCACTGGCCTTCCAGCGCCTAGACATAACACATTCAACTTATGTGTGAAAAACTAGATTAACCGAGTTTGGATTGAGAAGGGCTTACTGTATTCAAACAGTTTTCTATTATGAGGGCTGATTTGTAACCTTAGTCAATTGCTCCATTGAAATTGTCCTAACAAATAACATAACAAAACCTGTTCCAAAAATATACTGATTCAAAACTGATGTTGTATCTTGTTATTATGAATAAAAAAAGTTTACTTTAATTTAGGTTCTGGTTTCATAATTGAAAAAAAGAATTAAACCAATTGGTTGAATAAATCAATCAAGGTTGACAATGCTTACATAAACATTTTAGACTAGAACATCATTATTCAAACAGTTTTCAATTGAAACATCGTTCTCAAACCGTTGACAACATCCCGCGTGTCCGATCGCCCTCACCTTGATCTTATCCCTGACGGGCACCGTATCCGTCACGTCTTTCTTCCCGACCAGGTTCTTCCCTCCGGCCACGATCTCGTCGAACATCTCCCGCTTGTCGTCTCGCCTGCGCGCCAGCTCGTCCATCTTGGCTCCGTGCTCCGCGGCGGCCATCTTGGCAAGGTCGCGCGACTCCACGGCCTCCAGCATCTCCGTGTGCCACACCTCGAAGTGCGACACGGAGGTGACGAACACGGTCAGTGACGCGTGGGTCTCCTCGAGGAACTCTCCGCGCTTCACCGTCTTCTCTTCCAGCTTCTCAAACCTACAACCAGATACCAGTTGCAACATTTACAGGTTCCTAGAGATGTGCGAATCCATGTTTTTCAAATCGAAACCAAATCTACTTTCAGATTCGGATTCGGTCAAAAATAAAAGATTCGAAAATTTCGAATCTTGGCACCAAAAATATGGCAACCAAATCACCAATCTCAAGAACAATTATTGCTGTAATGGTTAGACTTGTGCTGCATAAAATGTTTTATGCTGGGGTAATTGGACGAGCTTTAGCGAGGATTCAATTTGACATACTGAAAAAAAATTGGTGTTCGTTTTTAATTTTTTTTTTAATGTATTTTTGTCGGTTCTCCACAGATCAAACGGCTACAGCTATCAACTTCAAACTTTTTTCCATTATGGTTCCTCATCTAACTTAGATCTGTATAGTTTTGTGGCATTATCGGGTGGTAACTTCCATTTTTATGAATTTTAGAAATTTCAAGAACACCCATTAGAATAACACAGCAAAAAAAGAGAATATTCCTATTTTCGAAAAAAATTAAATTCTGCGTGAAGTTGAATTACATTTTTATATACATTTCTGGAAATTTTCAGCTTGATTGGGTCAGCCATTATGAAGAAAAAACATAAAATGTGCTAAATTGGTACCACTCTAAGCAGTTTTTACTTTTCACCCATTTATAACTTGAATGTCACCCAATTGGCGAATGTAGGCAAAAGTTCGGCGGAAAATTCGACATACTATTACTATCCGCTCGTCTAACAACGCATATATGGCATTTTCCTAGTTATGAGAATGCTGAGATGAGATTTTCATCTCCTGGATCAAGTGTAACTTAATCAGCAGTGTCGTTTGTCCCATTATCACGCTTCACAATGCACGTTAAAAAGATTCGGATTTGGTTCGAAATGAAAAACATGGATTTGCACACTCTCACAGTTTCCCATTTCAATATTCAATTGATGACTCACAGTCTCCGCCCCCTTGACGTCACAAATCACACCGCCCAATCAACAGGGCTGTTAGAACTGTTAGTCAAATTGAAATATCCAATCAGGGTATCTTGAAATGACCACAAATGATATAGATCCAACTGACTCTGACTGGTAAGCCACGCCTATTTCAAGTCGTCAATTGTCGTCATTTTTTTGTGTGAATAGTACAAGAAATGGTGATATTCAGATTGATACAGTTCATACAGTAAAATTGTCGGGTCTTCCATATAACCAGACCTACCACAACGTATGAGACATTATCAAATAATATTTGATAAAATGGGATGAAATATAATATAACAGGATACAATCAAGATAGTATAGTATAAAATAATATAGACCCACAAGAACTAATTATTCAAGCTGAAGCTGTAATCTCAGCCTTCCCTGTTTTCAATACTCTTAGAAAAGACTAAAACTTGAATGTACAATCAATCGCTTCTTCCCATTGCCAAATATGAAACGAGGACTCACGTATTGCATTGACATCGATATTTCCAGACACAGACTGGATGGGCTTATAGGATGTTTGTGGTGGGAATTGTCTGGAATACTGGAGCACCTGGATTTGAAAGGAAAACAGGAATACAAAGGAGATTACGGAAGAGGCACCGGGGAGAATGTCCAGAATAGATTGTTTCGTTGTCGCTAGCTTCGCAGTTCAGTGTTTCAGGATTGCTATTCGATATATAATGGGAATATTATGATGATTACTGTTTGCTTACCGACCCCACCAACAGTTAGGTTATATGGGGTACAAATGAGCAGATGATTAGGAAACTATGCTTCTTGTGGGACTCGAACCCACGCCAACCAGTGATTTCAGTTTCTGAAGCCATGCCTCAGCTGATCGAGTTGTGGAAATACAACATTTCCGCTAGATTTTGCACGTCTGATTGAAGATAATGAGTGCGCTACCGACCTGGCTATGACGTCCTTGAGCTTGGTGTCGATCTTCTTGGCGAGCCGAGCGTTGCTTGCGGACGCGACAAGCTCTTGAGCCGACGCTGCGACGCTGGCCACGCTGGCTCGGTGGCTGTCCACGTCGGATTGGAGCAGACGCTGTTCGTGCAGCTGTTCTTCCAGGCGCTCCTTGTTCAGGCTGGCCGGACGCATCAGGGACCTGAAACACGGCACGATAGAGCTGGGGCTGGGGGCGGGGTGATGAAGAAGGCACAATTGGGCGGCCAATCGAGTGCGGGATTAACCCCGACACCTAGATGCCGTGCCTGTTCAACTGTTGTATTGGCACGACATGGTGCACTTCGTTATTCACCATGCATGTTAAATCACGACATATTATGTTGAGAATGTGATTATAGTCTCACATCAAATCTGATATAATCATCTCTGTCTGTTCTGTCAACAGGCTCTCCACTATGAGCATCTCTGTTCATCACTTCAATAAAGCCGGCCTCACATGAACATTGTTGATGCGATATTGCAACCGCATGCGGGTGCGGGACGGTGCGACGCAATTAACCAAGACTGCTGCTGCCTAGTAGCAATTCAAGCAAGCGTGTCTATAGTGTCCTGCGCTGTTCAGGGCATGACTCAAGTTCGTTGACTGTTTGTTGTAATTTTGTTGACATCGCTGGTGTCTTCTCAATCATAATGATAACTATATAAAAACAAAATCTCATAAAAGAAGTCGTATGCACGTGGGCAAATTGATCAATTATGGAATTATAATAAAACAATTCACGCTAAAATCGACACAGCTGTTCTGGGGGAAGCAGTACGACGGCGACCTCAAGCGGATTTTACCTGAACCCAAGCTACATCCGGAGATTCCGCATGCGATTTATTGCGTCGCGAGCCAAAAGTTGAGTAGAGTTGTACTTGTTTACAAAACCACGCACCGTCCCGCAGTCGTCGCTGATTGGCTAATACTTCAAGATGGCCGTCAACCTGCGTTATCGCTCCCGCATGCGGTTGCGATATCGCATCGAAAATGTTCATGTTAGGCCAGCTTAAGTTGCTGTTCTTCTTTTCCCTTCTACCCCATTCATATATAATATGTACTATATCAGTACTAATTACACTATGTTCATAGAGTATATGAATTGGGTAGAAGGGAAAGAAAGAACAGCAGCTCACCGAGTTTTATGAGTACAAATTCATATACAGTGGAACCTCTTTAGTACGTTTTTCAGGGGACCACACAAAAAAAAACTTACCAAAGTGAAAAACTAACTGAAGAAACTATTCAACATTTGGGAGCATGTAGATGGGATCAAAGAATAAAACTTACTGAGGAGAAACGTGTACTAAAGAGAAACTTACTAGAGGTTCTACTGTATGAGTAATCAAGTTCTAGTAATCAATTAGATTTTGTGTATTTATGTTAATTTCAAATGTGAATTAGAAGCGAATGTGAAGAATTTCAGCCTGATTGTCATGACAATCATGGAGTTGTTTTGTGTGGACTCACTTGAGCTGGTTCTCCGCGGTAGCGAGCCACTGGGTGAGTCCGTCTAGCGCGTCCTGCACGCCCTGCGATTGTACGAGCGCCGTGTCTAGCTCCTGGCACTTGTCTGCCAGCGCGGCGCACAGCTGACTGTACTTGTCTTCCAGCTCCTGGACCGGCGCCTCCAGCGCTTGCATCTCGGCTGGCGTCTGTTGCCCCTCCAGCGAGCGCAGTAGACCGGCTAGCGACTGGAACCAAGAACAACATTCTTTCAACCTTTTCTCTCAGACTCGTTTCTTTTCACCTTTTTTTTCAACCAATTTTTCCAACTATTATTTTTTTAACCAAACACGTGCGGTTAGTTAATCATCTTTTTTATTATTTTTTTCATTATTTTTTTTTCGTTTCAACCTTTCTTAAACTTATTTTTCCAACTATTTTTTTTCTAACCAAATACGCGCGGTTGGTTAATCATCCATTTTTATTATTTTTTCCATTTTTTATTTTTTTTTTCAAAACCATTTTTCCAACTATTTGGGTTCAGTGCAATACGGTGGACGGGAAGAAGGCTGAATGACCGACCTGTTTGGCGGCGTCGATCAGTCTGCTCTGAGCAAGGAACTCGTTGTTGAGGGCCTTGGCTTTGTTTAGCTGCTCCTCCACGGCCTTGGGCTCGGCTCCGACAGGCTCCGAGATCACCTTGTTGGCCCTTGGCTCCGCTTCTCTCAGCCACGCCTTGGCCTTGTCCAGAGCGTCCCTGTAACCAACAAGCTCCGAGGTCAAGGACAGGCTCAGGCCGGATTAGATACCGGGGAGCAAAGATAAGACAAAGAATAGATGTGGGAAAGTATTTGCTTGTGAATAGGAATTGTAATTGATCAACAAAATGCTCAACATTTGGCCCAAGTGAAATTAGAAGTGACGTTACCTGGTTATATGATCACTATTATGATGATTGTAATTACTATCATTATCTACAGTATACACCTAACATATTATGTTTCGTCATTGTTACTGTCACAAGAAGTCAAGTTGATCTTGCACAGAAATCTGTTGTCCAATCAAATTATTTTCTCATTACGATAACGTTTTACAATTGATTTGAAAGTGGACCTTTTTGAATTGTTGACAATACTTAGTTCTTTGGGTAATCTATTACAAAATTGAACACCATGATGGTCGAGTATTTATTCAGTCTCAAGACCTGTTGCTACCTGCCGATAGGCCTGAATACCTGGACGAGCACTGTGATGATAACCGAGATCTATGGCATCGGATGAAGGATTGTCAGGTGATTTAATCTACCGGTAGTTAACGACTGATTGTCACCTGTAATCTCTCTGCCTGCCTCCGACGCCGGACACCCTGTCTGAGAGTCCGTTGGCGCGAGCCAGCAGGTCCCGGTACTGAGCGGTGACGGTCGACACCTCGTTGCGGATCTGGGAGTCGTGCGGAGGCTCCAGATGGGACATGCGTTGCGGCAGGCTCGTGCGGAACTCGTTCAGCGACGACAAGTATTCCTGGAGAACAGAAAACTGGAGCGTTAGACACAGAAAGGATCAAATTTGTTTCCCTGCCATTTCATCATAGCGAGTATTTTCAAAGTTTCAATCTTCATTTTCACGAAAAACTACATGTCAGAAAATTATTATTATAATCCACTTGACAGTCGTGAGCGTATGTGTGCGTTCCTACACTTTCCAATACGTTTCATGTAATATCTCGTCAATATCACGTCATATTGACATGGGACTTGCACTGACATCTGGGAGACAGATTGAGGAAGTGGTGTTGATTCAATTTGGCCGATAGCATATGCTAGCCAATGTACTGAAAAATGTTGGGCCTACAATACAGTCTCTACTGTTTGGCTTGTGACAAGTTCCACCCTTGTTAAATATATCCTCAATTTGACTACACAGAAAGTTATACTAAATCGCAGTGATTTTACATTACTGTAGTTCATAAGATCATACTGTGTGACATTTGAAAAGGTCCCGCGGGCCGCTAGTTGGGAAGCCCAGTATTATAGATATCATTTAATGTAGTAGTATTATGATATCAATAGATATCATTGCCATATATGGTGTATTTACCTGATTTTGTATGTTTATTGTTTACGTTGGTCAGGAATGTAACTACCAACTTGGAATAATAAATGAATGAAAACGAAATGAAATGATCTATGCTTCGGGTATAATTTTACTGTCAGTTCATTTGGCCTCTGAATGCTGAATAACAGTGATATTGGCAAATTGATTGTTTCACGTATCAAGTACAACAGCACAGTGAAACCTCTAACAATTATCTTTCAAGCGACGAAGAAAATGAAACTATTCAAGCAGGAAAACGATAGATCTGGGAGCCATGCACAGTATATACAATGCTGCCATTTGTTTCTGCTCTGAAGGTTTGTTAAAAGCCATCTAAACGTGTAGCTTGAAAACAGCCTGGCCTGGAAGGTAGGGTAGTGATTCTGCGAGAGATTACCTTGGACTCGTCGACAAACTTCTGCGCCGCCATGGTGATGAAGCGCAAATCCGCCTGGTGGGAGATGACGTCGCTGACAAACTCTCGCGTGCTGTCTGCGTTAGCGCTGAGCTTGTTGAGGTTAGCTAGTGACCGTTCTTTGTCCTCGAGCGTTCGCCTCGCCTTGTCCAGCCACGCGGAGAACGTCGTCAGCTCGCCTCTGAGAGACAGACGGGTCAAGTCAGGTCAGGCGGGGTCACACAAGCGATATTCGCAATCGGATACATTCAACCATGGATTGGCTTTTATTCACATTTGAGAAATATTTAGATCAAAAGTACATTCACTCTTCTGGTTTGTGCTAGGTGCAACATGCTTTGAGCAACAGGCAACATGTATTTACTGTTGAGCGCTTCGACGTCATAGTTGAAATTCAAATTCCGATTCTGTTACAGTAGAACCTCTTTGGTAAGTTTCTTTTTAGTACATTTTTCACCTTAGTGAGTTTCATTTTTTGATCCCATCTATCTGCTTCCACATGTTAAAGAGTTTCTTTAGAAAGGTTTTCACTTCAGTAAGTTTTATCTGTCTGCCCCCCTGAAAAACGTACTAAAGAGGTTCCACTTACAACAACAAATTCTTTCACCTTCCACCAAATGTCTCCTACCAAACTGTATGAGCTTCTCAATATTGCTGGACCATTAGTTATCTGATGAACAGTGCCAAAGACTGATATAATCTCGCGCAGAGCGGTTTGTGAATAGCCGTGGACAAGTTGGGCCTGCCAGTTCAGACAGGTAAACAAAACTCTCTGTTGCACCGTGGGCCACAGCGCACGTTGCAGGTAGAAAAGGTGAACCAAGTCCATCTCCCAGCGCACCTAGCGAGTGTTCATGCAACCCGGAGAAGCTCATTCTCTGATTGGTCAGCGCACGTTGCAGGTAGAAAAGGTGAACCAAGTCCATCTCCCAGCGCACCTAGCGAGTGTTCATGCAACCCGGAGAAGCTCGTTCTCTGATTGGTCAGCGCACGTTGCAGGTAGAAAAGGTGAACCAAGTCCATCTCCCAGCGCACCTAGCGAGTGTTCATGCAACCAGGAGAAGCTCATTCTCTGATTGGTCAGCGCACGTTGCAGGTAGAAAAGGTGAACCAAGTCCATCTCCCAGCGCACCTAGCGAGTGTTCATGCAACCCAGAGAAGCTCGTTCTCTGATTGGTCAGCGCACGTTGCAGGTAGAAAAGGTGAACCAAGTCCATCTCCAAGCGCACCTAGCGAGTGTTCATGCAACCCAGAGAAGCTCATTCTCTGATTGGTCAGCGCACGTTGCAGGTAGAAAAGGTGAACCAAGTCCATCTCCCAGCGCACCTAGCGAGTGTTCATGCAACCCGGAGAAGCTCGTTCTCTGATTGGTCAGCGCACGTTGCAGGTAGAAAAGGTGAACCAAGTCCATCTCCCAGCGCACCTAGCGAGTGTTCATGCAACCCGGAGAAGCTCGTTCTCTGATTGGTCAGCGCACGTTGCAGGTAGAAAAGGTGAACCAAGTCCATCTCCCAGCGCACCTAGCGAGTGTTCATGCAACCCGGAGAAGCTCATTCTCTGATTGGTCAGCGCACGTTGCAGGTAGAAAAGGTGAACCAAGTCCATCTCCCAGCGCACCTAGCGAGCGTTCATGCAACCCAGAGAAGCTCGTTCTCTGATTGGTCAGCGCACGTTGCAGGTAGAAAAGGTGAACCAAGTCCATCTCCCAGCGCACCTAGCGAGTGTTCATGCAACCCGGAGAAGCTCGTTCTCTGATTGGTCAGCGCACGTTGCAGGTAGAAAAGGTGAACCAAGTCCATCTCCCAGCGCACCTAGCGAGTGTTCATGCAACCCAGAGAAGCTCATTCTCTGATTGGTCAGCGCACGTTGCAGGTAGAAAAGGTGAACCAAGTCCATCTCCCAGCGCACCTAGCGAGTGTTCATGCAACCCAGAGAAGCTCATTCTCTGATTGGTCAGCGCACGTTGCAGGTAGAAAAGGTGAACCAAGTCCATCTCCAAGCGCACCTAGCGAGCGTTCATGCAACCCAGAGAAGCTCATTCTCTGATTGGTCAGCGCACGTTGCAGGTAGAAAAGGTGAACCAAGTCCATCTCCCAGCGCACCTAGTGAGCGTTCATGCAACCCAGAGAAGCTCATTCTCTGATTGGTCAGCGCACGTTGCAGGTAGAAAAGGTGAACCAAGTCCATCTCCCAGCGCACCTAGCGAGCGTTCATGCAACCCAGAGAAGCTCATTCTCTGATTGGTCAGCGCACGTTGCAGGTAGAAAAGGTGAGCCAAGTCCATCTCCCAGCGCACCTAGCGAGCGTTCATGCAACCCAGAGAAGCTCATTCTCTGATTGGTCAGCGCACGTTGCAGGTAGAAAAGATGAACCTAGTCCATCTCCCAGCGCACCTAGCAAGTGTTTATGCAACCCGGAGAAAATCATTCTCTGATTGGTCAGCGCACGTTGCAGGTAGAAAAGGTGAACCAAGTCCATTTCCCAGCGCACCTAGCAAGTGTTCATGCAACCCGGAGAATATCATTCTCTGATTGGTCAGCGTACGTTGCAGGTAGAAAAGATGAACCTAGTCCATCTCCCAGCGCACCTAGCAAGTGTTCATGCAACACGGAGAAAATCATTCTCTGATTGGTCAGCGCACGTTGCAAGTAGTACAAAGTATCTTCCACGTAGCACAGAGCAAAAGAGTAAACGTACCTCAATGAATTAATATCATCTCAATATATGATCTCTCTTTTTACGGATCTAGAAAATGTACTTATCAATTTTTTGTCAAACGGCTAGACCGTACGGCTTTGTGTTAAGACAGTTGCTACATATATGTCTGAGCTAGGACAATAGTTATCTACGATGGATACGCAACTTGGACTTCTCCCATAGACCCCCAGCTGACGATCATCTCAGGTGCTGAGAAACTTTTCGGCGCCACCTAGATACGCCATCGACACCATCTATATATCTCCTATATAAGATAGCTACAGTTTCTACAGGGCTAAGATGGCCAGCAGTCGATGTAAAATCAAGATGGACATCAAATAGAGCAATTATTTGCAGGGCATAAAAAGTTTTGGTTGTGTGCGATAGGTAAAGTTCAAATCATATTGTTGATTTGAATTTCTGTTATCTACTAGTTTCATTTGATCACCATGCTTCTTGTTTTTTCATTTGTGTGAGAGATAATCCACAAAGAATTAGTAAATACGCTGTGTAGAACCTAGATCACCTACAAATTGGCTGATGGCACGAGTAGTCGATCTTGGTGGCTTCTGTTGGTGGATCTTTGTGGCTTATGAAATCGGTTTAATAGAGTCGTGTTCCAGAATTCAGCGCTCAGCTAGCGCTAGATTAGCATTGTCGAAATAGCGTTCCAAATTCTAGCGGCTAATTCCGCTAGAACCTAGCAAATCGTTCCAGAATCTAGCCTGCTAAGTCCGCTGACATAGCTCATCTGGCGGTAAAAAAGGTTGCTAACTTGCCAGTTCAGCCATAATTTTGAGCCCCAATTCAAAGATCAAGACATCGCTTGGTATGGTCGACCTGCAGATTGAGTATGAGAATGAAATAATGTCAATAACTGTGGACGAAAGTAGTGCAGAACAATTAAATAATGATGAGTTCCAATATTTGAATGTAATGAGTAAATAATTGCAGCAAAAAAAATCGACTTTGAGGTTATTGGAGATTGCCAAAAAGTTTGTAAAGGCCTAGGCTTAGATTGGAGGCTATTCAATTCCATTGGCAATAAAAGTAAAAACTTCGTCATCCTCTTCTGCTCCACTGGAGGAGGAATTAGAAGAAATGCCTGCATCTAATGCAACTGCTGCAGTTCCCAAAACGATTTGATCTTCCGCCATAACTGTCACAGCTTGTTGCAAAAAATGCTCGTTGTCGTTCCAAAATTGCAAGCTAGCTGAGCTAGCAGTGACGTATGCTGGGCCAACTTAGCGCTAGCAAAGCGCTTAATTCTGGCACGCCACTTAGATTCAGAACCATGTTGAGCTCAGTTGCATATCTATCATAGATAGCTGTTGTCCTAGGTATCAGGACACTGGTGTAGCTTGCCCAGCGACTCACCTGAACTTGGACAGTTCGTCCCGAGCAGCCGTGAGTCTCCTGAGCAGGCGGTCGGTCCGGTCGTTAGCGCGGTCGAACCTCGTGCGCAGCGCCTTGCCGTTCTTCTCGAGCGTTGCGATCTCGTCGCTGGACAAGACGTCGCGCCCGCTGGCCACCACCTGTCGCACCTGGTCCAGGCACGACGCGACCGGCCGCACGTGCGACTCGAGGTCGTCCTTCACTTGCTGCGGGACGCAAGGCACGGTCAGCCACATGGCATAGGGGGCAATACACCACACACGGATGTGTGAACCAACCATTTGGAGGGTGAAAATGTTCAAAAATAGAGCTGTTTGAATATGAAACTATTCCAAATATCTACTTTTTGGAAACAAAACTGTTAGAAAATAGAAACGTTTGAGATTAAAACTTTTTGAAAATAAAACTGTTTGAGAATTGTTCAAAAATGGAACTGCTTAAAAACAGAACTGTTTGAAAATATAACTGTTCGAAAATAGAACCGTTTGAGATTAAAACTTTTTGAAAATTAAACTGTTTGAAAATAAAATTGTTTGAGAATTAAATTGTTCAAAAATGTATCTGCTTAAAAACAACTGTTTGAAAATGGAACCGTTTGAAAAATGAGCTAGAAAAACTGGAGATATCATCGTTATTTTTGTATTGATGTGGTATTTTTAGAGAACTGTGACAACTGCATCATTCAAAAGCATTGAATGTTTGAAATTAATGCAAGATGATGTTTTCATTATATTTTAGTTCGTAGATGTTATTTTTCTTCCGTGGATACAAGTCCATTAATTGATATTGAGGAATGGTAGGAATAATTACGTCTTGGGCACAACATGCAGTGCCGAGATGAATATCGAGTGATTCAATATTTAAATCTTGCTCTTAGTAACGGATATAGTTTGCAACCTTTCGCTTGACCTCACCTTGAGATTGTTGATCTGGTTACGCAGCTCGTCTGCGTTTTCGTTGACTACGTCCCGATTGGCCAGCTTGTCTTCGACGTCCGCGACCCAAGCAAGCAGCTTGGACAGTGTGTCGTCGCACAGTCGGTACTTCTCCTCGACGGCTTGCTACACGTCGGAAGGCACACGTTAGAACGGTGGCGGGGATCGAGAGACAACGTGAGACCGAGACCAGCTCTAGGCTTACATCTAGTCATGTTCGATACCGTCAAGGGGTAACTGGGTGAACAATATTCTTTGATTACCACTAGAGACAAATTGTAAGCATTCTTGTAACACTAAAATCAACTGAACAATCATGAATTGCCTGGATTATGATTTTTTAAATTTTCAAATTAATAATCAAGTTCTGCCAACAACAAAAAAATGATGTAATATTAAAACTTATAGGTATAAATGTATTAAAATTTTGCTTCGAGAAATATTTTCACAAGAACACAATATTTGGATTTTGTTGAAAGGAACGTTTGACGAATACGAGTTTTGATTTTTCAGAATGAAGAAAACAACTTAAACCTATCTCTATTACGAATAATGCTCGGTCTCTATGGTCTCATATTGTCTCAGGAAGTGTACCAATGAGAAAATAAAGACCATGTCCAACAAAATCAGTTGATAATACGAATGTTTCATCAAAAAATATCAAGTTTTATTTATAGTTTGGTTTTCTTGGACATGATGGTTATATGGGTTATCGGCCCACGAAACCAGCTAATATCTAGAACGTTTACTTCAACCCAGGCAGCTTGGCAGACCAAGTGAACACTACGTGACCACACGTCCCCTCGTAAGCCAATCACAACCAAGCCGAGTACACACAGAGGCCCGACTCTCGTAGCAAGCGGGATACGCCAGAACCAGAAACATACAACGTGAATCATGTCGGTAATACGCATTGCTGCTAGTTGTTTTGTGAATTCATTGAGAAATATGGTCGATGAATATCCTAGTATCAACAGGATAAGCTGCTGAATGACAATAAAACAAAACTGTCAATGTGCTAGTTTTATAAGAATGATATTGTTGAGATGCAAATATGCTCAATTTTATAACTTTTCAAAAGTTCCACTGTTTACCAAATGTATAACGTACTGGCAACGTTTTCAGTTGAACAGATTCTATTTCATCATGGGTCCTTATTGGCTTATGATTTCAAAAATGGAATTGAACAAAATGGAAGTAGCTTATGACTGTTTACTCACAAAATGGACAGGAACATCCTGACCTTGAAAGTTTCTTGAACACACAAAGCTCAGTTCTACGTCAAGTCGTGGGTCAGTACAGCTTGATAAACTAAAATAACGAATTATTGATATACCGGTACAATCATCTGTTTTTATTTTCTTTGGAAAACAAAACGTAACAAAGTCCACGAATAATCTCTTTTGCAATGCAATTGACGACTAGTGATTGACCCGCCCACAAACGTCACAAAGCAAAACATCCAATCAAATGGGCTGTTTGTTATGCAGGTAAATTGACATTACCTATCAGAGTATCTCTAAATGCCCACATGAAGTATAGATCTAGGTGGCTTACCAATATGCCACGCCTATCACTAGTGGTCGATTGTATGTTTGTGTATTATTCAATATCTATCTGAACCATTTCTCAAGTCGTAGGGAGCTTTTCAAACTCACAACAATATATGAATAAAGATCATTCTGCATCAGCTTGTATCAAATATTTCTTGTTCTGGCATAATACTTGTACGTAGTCATATCACAATTCAAAGAACACCATTTTCTTCAAACACAAAGCAATAGAACATTTCCATATCGTAAGCCATAACTCATCTAAATCTATTCAAGACTAGACTAGTAAGATTACTACGCACTCAGCCCAACATCGTACCTGGATGCCATCGGCTCAAATACGTGCAACAATCGGATCTAGACGGCGCTCTAAACGCTAGCTTCTAGCCGCCAGGTCAGCAAACAGACACACACACACACACACACACACACTCACAAGTCATCAGTTTCAGTTATTATTATCGATAAGATTACTTGATACTTAGTCTAGAGAAATGAAACCTGGAAAAATGCTTCAAAACAAAATCAATCAATACTAAAACAGAAATAAGAATCAATTAATCATTAAATGGTAAAACATACTTCACATTTCTGGGAATAAAGTTTGGTAGTTTGTTATCAATTGTGATTCATTGTTAACAAAAAGATTGATAAAATCAAAATTGATTTTCAACACAATTAATTTAGATAAATGTTGTTATTGAAATGTTAGCACAAAGTACAGTAGTGGATATCGTTAACAAAACACTTTGAGTGATCATCTAGAACGAGTGAGGTTATGATTTGAAAGTATTAGTTCCATATTTAGTCCAAACTTGAATGCGGAAAATGTGAAAAATGTTACACAAACACTACTGTCATCCGTAACCATATTTAATCTCACCGTAATGGCGATTATTAGTTAAAAACATTATAACTAGGTAAAAATAACTTTTCCATTTGAGTTTGCGTCAAAATTCAAAGTTTCAAACCATTACCGTAAAGAGTAGTGTTATTTATTCATTACCAATCATTATTTATCATTCCGTTTAAACTCGTCAAATCGAGGAATGTTAGCATTGCCGAGACCATTTTGTTTTGTTAGCCTAGACACAATTATAAGCGTAAAACTATCTCTCGTCTATTAGCGCATTCCGGTTAGTTTTTCATCGAGCCGCATAGCAGGCGAAGAATTTCGAGACCTTGACTTTGTTTTACGACAAATTTCAGTCATATTCTAAAGCCCACTTCCATCCGTTAGTCCAATACAATTTCAGGCGCATACAAAGGTAAAATATCTGTAACAAGACGAAAAATCATGATCAAAATTTATTAATACCTGGCAAGGAATAAACACGATGGGGAGAAAAAACACGGTGAATATCAAAAATCAGTCATCATCATTAAAATTGTTCTCTCACAATCACACGAAGATCAGGAAAAAATAGGAAAGCAGAATATTTCAATCCAAAAACGAGTAAGTGGCCATGCTTTTGTATGCGAAGCGCATCTTGCCAACAAGTCGGAAGCGAAATCAGAGGCAAGATGTTCGACGAACAAGTCGAGAGCATGCAGTGGAAAAAAGTTGAAAAACATGAAAAGTGCTGGAAAGCAGAATCGTGAAAAAACATTGAAAACAAACAAACAAAAAACACATGACACAAAAATAATGAAACAGCAATGTAGTAAAAAATATTGCAATAAGGTTTTCTCGTCTGGTTTACGAATCTCAGTAATGAGTCGGAACATTTGAATTTTATTCAACTTCACGATTGCATTAAAATAGCAATATTTTATTAAACCAATCTAATCAATCTGAAATAGATCTGGAACGAATGTTAAACCTTTTTGCAGTATGCGGGCTGAACCGGTTTAGATTGAATTGTAGGTTTATAGAAATTGTGTGGTAGAATTCGTATCTTCAAAGCAATCCAATTGATCAGAAAGAGAGGGGAATTTAGTTTCAAACCAGTCCAGCGGGTCAAGATATCATAAAACCAAGCAAGCAAATGATGACCAAGACTTACCCTGGCTTCTGCGGTCAGGATGTATCCCCTCTCTTGCGCCTTCAACAAGTCAATTTTCTTGCCCGTCGAAGTTTCCAGCATCTTTCCTTCGGTGGCGTCGATAATATCGTTATCGATCGCGTCTTGCAGAGAACTAATATTCCCGCTCTCCGCGTCCTTGATGATCGTCGAGCTGGGATCAACCAGACCTGTCGAGATGCTTTCGAGAAGCGTCAATCTTCTCTTTTCCAGAACGCCCGACGATAAGTAAGGATCGGTAAAACCTCCCGTCGTAGGATTATAAAGTCCGTAATTTAGCCCCTCGATCAGAGAGAACCCACGGCGTGATGTTGTTAACAAACCGGAATCGATTGCAGATTGCAACGAATACAATTTCGATGTTCCCGTATCGAGAACATTTCCCTTTTCGGCGTCCATCAACCCTTTCCTAAATGCTTCCGGTAATTTTACCAACTTGTTCTTATTCGTGTCTTTGATCAAGGCCGTATCGGGATCGATGAGACCCAGCGTGACGGTTTCTTTCAGGGTCAAAACCTCCTTCGAGTTAGGGTCGGTGAATTTACCTGTTTGAACGTTGAGGTGGTTCTGCTCGATAGCAGCATCGAAGGACAACGGTTCGCGTAAGAACACAACGGTGCCCTGTTCGAACATGATACACAACGGTTTCACCTTGCCTGTCTGCGGATCGAAAGCGGCGCGCTTATTCAGATCGATCATACCGTCTTCCAGAGCTTTCTTTACAGTCCTGAAACGTCCCGTTTGTGGGTCTTTGACAACCGCCGACTCCGGATCTATCAGCTCGTAGCGTATGGCTTCTTCTAACGTGCACTCTCTCATCGTGCGCGGATCTTTAAATGTTCCGCGCAGGAAATCTATCGAACCTCGTCTTACCGCTTGTTGGAACGTAATCGGCCGTTCGACGGTCACCAATAGTCCTCTTTCCAGAGCGGAATCTAGCGTGTATGCACGTTTGGTTTTCGGATCGACTACTCTACCTCTCGGCACGTCGATAGAACCGTCTTCGATGCCAGAATTGACGGATTTCAACTGTCCCGTGGTCGGGTCTTTGATAGCTGTCGTGTCAGCAGAAATAAGGCCCTGCTCTAACGCTTGCGAGATATCTAAATGGTTTCCCTGGTCAGGATTGACAAACTTACCACTGTCCGGTCGATATAACCCGCTTTTAACCGCCTCCTCGATTGACAACGGTCGCTTAGACGTAACGATCAGACCTTTCTCTTTAGCCTCCTTCAATGTTAACGTTTTCTTTTCGCCCGGGATTTTATAAACACCATGAACGTCATCGATTAAACTTGGTACGGCTTCAGGTAATTTCATGTAATTATTCGTTTTAGCGTGTTTAATGAAAGAAGTCAAAGGATTTACTAATTCGTTCTTACAAGATTCCTCTAATGTTAGTTTACGCCCGGTCGATGGGTGAACAAACTTCCCTGTAGGTACGTCATACAAACCCATGGCTATCGCTTCGTACAAGCCGAAACCTGCGCTCTCGATATCCACAATTAGTCCCAAATCCATCGCTTCTGACAACAATATTGTACAATTGGCTCCCGGCTCTTTGAAAGTTCCGGCACGCCTGTCGATAAATCCGGCCCTGCATGTTTCTACCAGCGACAACAATCGTTCCGTTTTCTTGTCCCAATAACACGGCAACTGAGGGTTGATTATGAACCTACGTATCGCCTCGTGTAACGTTACCTTGCGCCCCGTGTTCGGATCTGTGAATTTACCGCTATCGTCATAAAGACCTTGGTGAATCGCTCTCTGTACGGAAACCGCCGCTTTAGAATCGACGATCAATCCCAAATCAAACGCCTCGGATAGCGGGTAATCTTTATTCTCGGTGAAATCTTTCACCATTGCAGTTTCTCCATTGACGAAACCCAATTTGATTGCCTCTGCAAGCGAGACCTTCTTCCAGAAACCTGAACGCGTGTCTTTGACATGCACCGAGTCCGAGTCGATCAGATTACGCGCTACAGCTTCGGCTAGAGTCAGATGCTCCCCGGTCGACGGTTCGAGGAATTTAGCAGTGTTTTCGTCGTACACACCTTTGATAAGAGCCTCGCTGAGAGAAATGGGTCTACGTACCTCAATCAATAAACCTTGTTCGAACGCCTCTTTGAAATCTAAACGTCTGCCGTCCTTTTCGTTCAGCGTTCCCGTTCTTGGATCGATCAGTCCGTCTTCTAAAGCCTTGCTGAATGTGACGACACCGTCATTAGTTTTGACCAGAGTCGAGGCGGAGTCCAAGACACCGCGACGTAAGGCCCGATCGGTTGGGAGCTTCTCCTGGGTTTCGGGACTTGTGAATTTACCGGAAGTTGGATCGTAGAATCCTTTGAATACAGCTTCAGGCAAAGAGAACTTGCGTTTGGCTGGGATGATCAGACCGCGATCTAGTGCGTCGTAGAAATGCATCTCAGCTCCGTTGGAAGGGTCGGAAGCGGTCCCGAGTTTGGGATCGATCACGCCTATCTTGATGGCATCGGCCAGAGTTATGATATCACCGTTACGCGGGTCTTTCACTGTCAGCAACTCCCGATTGATCTCTCCGCGTCGGATCGCTTCATCCAGCGTGATTCGCTCCCCGTCGGCTTCCATCAAACCTGTTTCCGGGTCGTAACATCTTTGAGCCAAGGCCTCTTGGAGAGAGTACGGCTTACGTGTCGATAAGATATACCCCTTTTCAAACGCAATATCCAAAGTCATGGGTTTCGGATAAGTCAGAATACCTTTCTCCGTGTCTAGCAAATTAGTACTCTCGGCTTCTTTCACAGTGACGATCTTATCGCGACTCGAATCTTTCACTCTCACGGATGTACAGTCAATGAACTCTGAGTTTATACCTTCTTTGAGCGTCACTTCGCTTCCGGTTATCGGGTTGGCAAACTTGCCATTCCTCGGGGAATAATAATCCTGAACGATTGCGTCGATAAGCGAGATGCTGATTTTGTTTGTGACGATCAAACCCTTCTGAAGGGCCAAGTCTAATGTCATCAGATTCCCGTTGGCGGTGTTACGTAGTTTGCCTGTCTTCGGATTGATCAGTTTCGTTGTCAAGGCGTCGTCCAGCGAAACAAAGCTATCGGCTCTCGTGTCTTTAACCTCGGTGATGAAGGCGTCAACCAAACCTCGTTTAACCGCCTCGTCGACGTCGATTCTCTGGTCTGTCAACGGATCTGTGATTTTACCTGATTTCGGATCGTAAAGACCTTTATGTATCACGGCCTCTAATGCGACTGGTTTGCGAGGGCCGGCCACGACAAATCCTTGGAGGAAAGCTACTCTGAACTCGACTTCTGTTCGTGTTTCCACGTTTATTATAACACCTCTGTTCAAATCTACGATCCCGATCTCGATAGCTTCGTTTAGAGGAAGAATATCATCATTCTCAGGATTCCGGATGGACACAGAGTTCGGGTCAAGCACTCCCGTATTGATGGCGTCAATCAAACTTAGTTTCTCACCACTTTGCGGATCTTTAATATCACCAGTTTTTGGATCGAAAAGACCTCCATCAACAGCTTCCTGTAATGTCAAATTTGGTTTCTTACTCTGAGCTCCACCAAGAATAGGGCTTTCTATGATCCATCCCAGCTTGATGGCCTCGAACAACGGAACCTTCTTCCCTGTTCCCGGATCCACCATGTGACCCGTGTTGTGATCGATAAGGGGAACCTCTAGAGCCTCTCGGAAACTAACAAAACTCTCCGGTTTGGTCGTCAAATCTTTCACGGCCAACGAATCGACGTCGAAGATCTGATATCGGAGGACCAAGTCGATGAATCTAATTGGTTCCATCGTCTCGGGGTCTAAGAAGACGTTATTCTCCGGATCATAGCACCCTTCTTTGGCCAAATCGTCGGGATTCAAGTATTTTGTCACTTTGATTTTGTACTTGACGTCTTCATCGATTAATCCGATTTGATTCTTATTGAATATCTCGACCATATCGTCCGGGTAGACGAGGTTCTTATCGAGTGCGTCGAGAACGGTCGTGAATTCGCCCTGAGGTGTCAGTCGAATCAGACACGTCTCAGGTTCAATATATTTATCTTTGATAGCTTTTTGGAGGCTCAATTTGGGTAATGATTTTGGCGACGGTATTCTAGCTTTAGTTTTGATTGTAATTTCCGTTCCCTTGTCTTTGTCTGGACTCGTCTCTCTTTCGACATCTTTCGTCGGGCTCGGTTTTCGTTCGGGAGATTTCAATGCCGCCTTCTTGGCAAGGATCTCGTCGACTGGCAATTTGGATCCATGCTCAGCCGGGGACAATTTAACGGGCACAACGCTCTCTTTGACAGGACTCTTCTCTTTTATTCCCGGTTTCCCAATACTCTTGACAGCATCGACGACAGCCATACCGGCTAGGATGGGAGCTCCAACGATGGCTAGAACACCCATCTTAGCGGCATCTTTGATGCTCATGCTCTTACCCGTCTTTTTGTCCTTAACGCTACCAGTCTTCGGATCGAGAAGCCCCTTTTCTAGGGCCTCTCTCGTCGTGACAGGTTCCCCGCTGGCCACGTCGTAGACAACTGCGTCGGGATCGATCAGACCTTTCTCCACGGCTTCCTTGAAAGTGTACGTCTTACCCGTGTTGGGATCTTTGAACTTCTTCGTCTCCTCGTCGTAGATCGTTTCGTACGCCTCCAAGATGTTGAACTTTGTTTTCTTGGTGGACTTCTGCAGTTCGATGCTGGTGTCGAGCAGGCCATCTTCAATTGCTTTCTCGATCGGCATAACTTCTCCCGTGGCCGGGTTCTTGTACGTTCCCTTCGACATGTCGACCAAGCCTTGAGCGACCGCATCCGAGAACGACATTTTTATTTCTCTTGTTGTGTATTCTTCTTTGGTCTCAGATTCGTCTTTGATAATGCCTTTTTTTCTTGCGTTTTCCAACGTGAGAATTTCTCCAGTCGCCATGTTCTTGACCTCGCTCGGGGAAATCAAAATGTAGCCGTGTTTTAACTCGATGGTTTTTGTCGTGATCGTGTGGTAACTTGTCACGGTTTCAGTAACGGCCGTTACGGTTCCGGATGGCTCGAAACTGACGAGATACGGCAGAGTTTTGATGACTAACAAGCCCGATTCGACGGCTTCGGATATGGGAATCAATTCCCCCGTTTTGGGATGTTTCAAAGTGCCCTTCTCGCTGTCGATCATTTTATTCTGTAGAGCCTCTGTAACGTCCACTGCAAATGGAGCCTTTGGATACGGTAGAGCCATTATGAAATCGTCTTTGATCGCTTCCTGTACCGCGGTTCGTTTTCCGGTCAGCGGATGAACTACCTCGTGTGTGTCCTGATCGATAAGGCCGCGTTTCAAGGCCACCGGGAAGGTCATCCCAGCTGGTGGTAACGTTATTGACGAGTCCACTTGGGGTTTGACGAACACCTTCATTTCGGTAACAGCTGTTATCAAATCTACGGAACCGCTTGGGGTGTTGACGAGGGATCTGTTTTCGTCGAGATTACCGTTAAGGATGGCCTGCTCCAGAGTTAGTCTCGACCCGGAGGGTTCAATCATCTTGGAAAGGGGATCAACAATATCACACATAATAGCTTCCCTGAGGGATAAATGAGCACCAGTTTCTGGATGGATAATCTTACGTTCTTGGGGATCAATAAGGCCTTGATCGTATAGACCGGGAACGGATAAGGATCGGGCTACTGGGATTAAAAGTCGCCCAGAGGAACCGACGGAATCTAATATTCCTCTGTCCATGGCTTCTTTGATTGTCAGTACGTCACCACGTTGAGGATCCAGAATCGCTCCAGTATTACCATCGACTCTGTTCGAGGTAATCACTTCGGAGAGTGTCATCGTCTCCCCGTCTTCTCCCGCAAACGTTTCCGGAAGTTCCAGAATATCCGCAGTGGCTTTGTCGATCATCCCGGAATCGACACCTTCGCGAGGTTTCACTATTTTCTTGCGCATCTTCTGCAAGACGACGGGTCTGGCTTCGCGCTCAGGGCTCTGGGAGAACGACCTCGCTCGTCCGATCGCCACCTTGTATTTGGGTTCGGTGGTGACACGGCCTCGGGTGCGTTCGCCCTCCGTGGGTTCGTCTTCGTCCATGGGGATCATGTTGGGGCTCAACACGCGGGCCTCCGGTTCCAGCGGCAGTTTCTCCGTCAGCTTGTCCAGCTCCTCGCGCGTGATCAGACCCTTCTCCACGGCCTGTTCTGCTGAGATGGGTTTACCTGTCGAGGGATCCGTGATCACGACGGTGGTCGAAACAAATTCCGTGCGCGTCGTTAGTATTTCTGGGATTTCGCCTTCTCGCTTCTCGAGCGCTTTGTACGTCGTTTCGTCGATGATGCCTCTTTCGTACGCCACTTCCATCGGGAGACTTTCTCCCGACTTGGGGTCGCGGACCATCGTTTGTTTAACCGCGTCAACGACCGACTGGGCCGCCATCAGCGGAGCTCCCAGCACGGCCAAAACGCCAAACTTGGCTGCCTGTCCCAACGATATTCTACGTCCCGTTTTATCTTTATATTCGCCCGTATCTTTATCGATTATTCCCTTTCGCAACGCTTCGTTGATGTTCATTTCTTTACCTGTATACGGATCTTTCACTTTCACTAATCTTGGTTCGATTCGACCGTCTTTGACAGCGTCCAGGATATTCTCAGACTGTCCCGAAGTCGTGAAAATCACGAGAGCAGTAGATGGATCGTAGATCACACCCGGGGCAACCTGCATCGGTTCGAGGCTGGTTTCGTCCAAAATTTGTATTTCCGTGAAGACCGGTGCACTGCCGTCTATCGTTGCGTTAGAAACTTCGACTAGATCAGGTTTTCCGGCGACTTTAGTGATTTGCAAAAGCCTGGGCGGCGATTCCGTTTCCATGTGCTCTTGTAAAATCACTTGCGTTTTAGCAATTGCTTCCTTCATTGACAGCTTACTATTCGGAGTAACGTAGTGGCCAGTGGAGTCCAAGACTCGCTTCTCTAACGCACGGATCAACGTTATTTTACGGTTATTCTTAGGATCGACTACGACAGCGGACGCGGGATTTATGATACCGAGTTTAACGCATTCCTCGAACGAAACCAAACGATCGGTGCCGGGAATTATGAACAGACCCGTAACTGGATCGAACAGTTTACGGTTGATTGCGTCGGAAAGCCACCAGCCGTCTTGCGGCAGCTCGAAGATCTGTTTTTCCGCAGACGACTGGCGTTCGGAGGTCAAGAAGTCTTCAGTGTCGCGTCTCTTAGAAGGCGGTGCGACGCCCGTATCGTCGAACTTAGCGGAACCCGTTTTAAGCGCTGCTCTCTCCGCGTCTGTCACGTCCATAGCTTCGGAATAACTGATATTAATCGTGGTCAGGGTCGTCGATCCGGACTTGGAAGGTGAACCAGGTTTGGTCGGGGGAACCGGCTTGGTCGGGGAAACCGGCTTGGTCGGGGAAACAGTTCTGGTTGGAGAAATGTTTTCAGTCGGGGATAAAACCGGACTTGATTTGGTTGACGATTCCAAGTTATCTACAGGTGTCTTCTTTAATTTATCAAAATCAAATTGGATTGAAGTCATACCGGGTTTGGTTGTCACTACAGTTTTCAACGGCGAGGAACCTTTAGGAATCGGTTCTGGGGATTTAGTGGTAACTACGGCGGTGTGTTTGGTTTTGGTCGGGGAAGTGCCCCTAAGTGGGGAAGTGCCCCCAAGTGGGGAAGTGCTCGCGGTTGGAGCGGACGTTTGAGGGGAGGTGGCTCGCTCGTGCAAAGAAGACTCGTGAGTGATTTGAGTCTTTGTCGTGTACACGCTACTATTATACTCCTCGGTTCGTTGCGATTGTGAGGTTTTCGTTGGGTCGGGTTTCGTTTGTTTCGTCGGACTTTGTCTGCCTGCGGAATCGTTCTCCGCGTAACCGACTAAACCTTCTTTCATAGCGTCCTGAATAGTCAGAATCCTACCGGTTTCCGGGTCTTTGAAAGTTTGGTTGACCTCGTCCAAGAGTCCCTTGCTGAGAGCTTCGCTGAAGGTCATGCGGACTTCCGAGGTCGTGACCCCGCTCGACGTTATCGTCACGTAGCGTTTGATTGTTTTCGTCACGGTTTGGGTGGTTACGGTTATTGCCACTAGGCTGGCTAGAAGAGCGGCACCTTCCGGCGTTATCAACTGGCGACGTTTCGCTTCCTCCAACGGTAAAAGTTTCTTTGTTTTCGGATCGATGATTTGGCCAGATTTCGGATCTATGTAACCGCGGATGACGGCTTCGAATACCGTGAGTTCTTGACCCTTTTCGAAGATACCAATTTTACGATCCAACATTTCCAACACTTCGGGACGTACCAAGTTTAATTTGACCGCCTCTGACATAGGCACCGACCTCCCTGATTTGAGATCCGTCACGTAGTTAGTAGTGTCTGATTTCGGATTGATGACTCCCTTGAACAAAGCCTGATTTAAACTCACGTAATCATTACCGTCTGGATTTTTGAAACCGTCAATATCGAATATTGATTTAACCGATATCGACGTGATAAGACCGCGATCTACGGCTTCCTGAATCGTTATAATTTCTCCCGTCATCAAATCCCGGAATTTACCCTCTGGAAGAATTATCCCGAGACTCAAAGCCTCGCTCAACGTCAACAGTTCCCCAGTTTTTGTATTAGTAATTGATTTTGATGTATTCGAATCTAAAACCCCCCTGTGGATGCTTTGTAAGATATTCAGTTTGGTTTGATGCGTGGGACTGTAGATTAGAGCTTTATCGTCGATCAACTCCAAGTCGACCGTGTCTTTCAACGTCATCGGCTTGACTATCAACTGTCTCCGTCGCGCCTCCCTCAACGGAAGAACCTCCTGCGAGATCCCGTGCTTGTACTTACCCTGGACTGGATTCAGAACCCCCGAACTTATCGCATCTCTCACCGTTAGCTTGGTGTCGTTACTCGCGTCCACAACTTCCCTGACGTCCGGGTCAATCACCCCCTGTTTGATGGCCTCCGAAAGGGGATATTTCTCGCCCGTATTACGATCAACAATCTGTCCCGAACGATCGTCTACCAAACCTTGAGTGATTGCGTCTGCCAACGCCATACCGTTTCGTCTCTCTGATTCATCCCCCCGATAGATAATCCTCCTTGAATACGCCTCCTCTAACGTGATTCGCTCATTGCCCAAGCGGAACGTTCCCGTCTCGGTGTCCAACAAGCCTTGCTCGATGGCCTCGGCAATGCTAATACCGCGCGGTCCGAGCTTTACCTTGATCCTCTCCTCCATCGGGAGGTATCCTCGTTCCGCGTCGTACAGTTCCCGTTGGATCGCTTCCAACAGGTTCAGCTCTCTGACAGTGTTGCCGTCGTCCTCTTGTATCCCGCACGGTCCGAGCAGCCTGTCGGCTAGCGTGGCCGTCACTAGGCCTCTGGCCGCGGCTTGCTCTATCGTGATGGGCGGCGTCCTGCCGTCGATGGACGTCGCTATCAGACCCGTGCGGACGTCCAGTATCCTCAGGCGTATCGCTTCGCCTACCGTCAGTATCTCGTTGGTCGACGGGTGCAATATGCCCGGCGTTTCGATAATATTATCCGTACCGATTCCTTCCTCCACTTTGTGGATTCGTTTTAATGATTTTATCTCGGAGAATTGCATGGAAGCGCCGCTGACGTTCCATTTGTCGTCGATGTTTCCGTTTCCGTTTGTGCCGTTGGTGCCTCTTGTGAGGGGCGTTTCTGTTTCGTGTGTTTTGGGGCGTTTCTTGGAAGGTACGCCGTCAGGTACGGTTATGCCGGCTAGTGATGTCGGCCCGAGCTTCTTGACTAGCCTGTTAGAGAAGCAGGACTAGAGATCACACACAACATGTCCAGCTGAGCATGCCTAATTGTTAGCAGTTGGTAATATGGGAGAGCTTCTATACAGAGCGTCACTGCAAGTTAAGCTATAGTCCTGAGTATTAAGGGATATATCATCAGATAGATTTCATGTATTTGTATTGGGTTCAACGACGCACTATACTGATGGCTACGATCTATTGGCGTCGGTGAATGATATATGAGATGATGGGATGATGATATGGAAGGTTATTTTATCAGGTGTTTTTGGATAGTGAGAAGGAGTTGGTCGTGGCCTATTGTTAAAGAACCATCCCAGTATTGACCTGAACAACAGAGGGAAACCACGAGAAACCGCTGTCAGGATGGTCGACCATGGCGGGAATCGAACCCCGGTCTCCTGAATGACGGTTCACTGGATTAACTACTTGGCTACTTGTCACAGTCAGTATCAAATGGATTTTAAAAAGGAAGATATAACCTCTAAGCTCTTCATATTATTGTGATTAGTTTTTTTTTTTTCTTTTAATAACATCGAAACTTGAAACAAAATCATTGTTCCCCAATTAAGGCTATGGATGAAAGATGGGATCGTTTGAACGGGGCACCACAAGGGCGATCTTACCACCCCATTTTGATTATTTAAAACTAATGAACTTCAACACCAGGACTGCGCTGTCTGTGAACTAGAAGCTATGGTAACCAATTTGGTACCATACAAACAAAACCACAAGAAATTGGTAATTTTGTTTTTAAATATCAATTCATATGGGCCTATTGTTGCGAGTATTATGCCAGCAAAACCTAATTGATATTTTGATCACGGAGCAAAATTCGATCAATTAGCTCTCAGGATCGCAATACCTCAAGAAAGACAAGTCATGTAGGCCTAATATATATGTAGGCCTATATTAGAATTTCACATGAAATATTGAAATGGTATTCTATGATACTGACCGACATTTGATATCCTACTTGCGACCTTGTTTTTTGATATTCTCGATGGGGTATATTCAGTAAGGTTCACCAGTTCTCGAATGGCAAACCTGATTACAACCAACACTTGACAAAAGAATGCACGATTGTAACGAGACACTTGGTACTCACTGCGACTGCGACGAGTAATGCGTCGTGGACGAATACGACCGAGTCTCCGTGCCGTCGTTAGAGTCAAAGATGTTGAACTCGGTGCGGAACGTCCGTAATTCTCGCGGCTCCATTTGTGACAGGAACAACTGGAATACGAGATGAAGCCGGTCACAAACACCGACCACTGCCTCATCGCTCATTGCGAGACGTCATCGCTCATTGCGAGACGTCATCGCTCATTGCGAGACGTCATCGCTCATTGTCTCGCTTACATCATTCATTTTGTCCCACCCAACTCCCATATAACCAACAAATGTTGAATTTCTCTGAAAATATATTGTTTTCCTGCATGGATGGTTTTGTTATCCTGCTTCCTTCAAAACCATTGATAGAGTATTCACTGTGCAATGATTTAACGAAATAATAACAAAATGACGGAATAAGCTATTAGGATACGCTATATTTGGTACATACCGGTATAATACTCATTTTGAATAAGCCTAAATAAGTCATAGATGAAACATACAACAATGATGGGATGTGTACTTGATTATTCATTACACAACAAATTATGTACGAAAAAATGGAAAAATGTTTATGAATCTGGATTCTTAATGATCAAATCAACTTCAGCGAGTTATTACTGTACACGCCACATTATTATTACGTTTGAAATGAACGGCCTAAATCGCTACGCAACCCGCGGTACTGGTACAAGTGTTCTCACCAAGTATGTTGAATTATAGGAATTAACAGAGTAGGTCTACACTTGTGGTTGCATAAAATGTTTTCTTCACAAATTTAGATGGGCCTATAAATTCAAACAAAATATATGCAAATTTCATCACTCCTTTTTTAATAGAATGAACACGGAGTGTGTACGCTTCTCATCTGCCAGTTTTAGTCTGTATTATGCCAGTATGTTCGCCTTATGATGCATTTTATTGTTGATTTATGTGACCGCAAGCGTACCGATAAATGAAATGTTCATAGCGATATTTACCATAGTGAAGATAACTTTTACAGACCAGCAGAAACAACCTCCTTTGAACCAAAGCATTGTTTCAGTATAATTCCCATTCAAATACAACCAAAGTACCAGTAATGTAGATCATTATATTATAAAAACAATCAAATCATTTTGAAAACATTCAACAATACGTTGTCACGGTGACTACAGTCGTAAGTTGAAACTAGGTATTCATCTGGGTTAAAATCTCATGGACCTAATCAATATTACAGTAAACCATCGTTAATCCGAAATTCAAGGGGCCCCAAAAAGTGATTTCGATTTATAAAAATTCGGATTAACCAAAAAACTCCTTTTCCACGAAAATCATCACACTTCCCGGTTAGAATTGAAGCAATTTCGTATTGAGCGCGAGAGAAAGCTAGATGCCACGTGTGCGAGGTTAGATACGAAGTTAGATACCAAGGTCTTTGGAGCAGCGCGAGCACACTCGGAGTATTCAGTGGCAGCGAACAGCTGAGCTGGCTTCGGCCTATTGTTACGCGCCAAATAAAAAGGATGGAATTTACAAAAATAATGATCAATTCAAGGAATTCACTCGATCTATTTTGGATTATCCAATCCGAAAACAGTGCTAAAGCAATTGAGGGGTTGAAATATTAGTTCGAATTACGGATTAGCTGGAATTCGGATTAACCATATTCATTAACATTGAAATGCCTATACCTTCAGCGGGGGACTGACTTCAAGTTCGAAATATGTCAAATTTCGGATTAACCGAGTTTGGATTAACGAGGGTTTACTGTATTATTATTATAATCTTAAAATTTAGAAATCAAATGTTAATATTATAGCAATATCTTTGACGACAAGATTAATATGTAGCCCTATTATTTACTGAAATGAAATGAATATTAGGTTTTCAAGGCGCATCGGCAACGAGGTCAAATAGCGCCTATTACAAGAGAAGTGAAAAAGTATTTTATTTGAATTTATTATATCAAGTTAACCAGCTGCTATCCAGACATTTCTTGTGTTTCTATTTTTGTATGATAACATTAATTAGTAGACCCACAGACAAGTCTTCTTTTGACTTTGTGGGTCTACAATATTTGTAAACAACTCATATTCTTGTAATAAAAAATCTTTCTGAAAAAAAATTATCAATATTATTATTTAGGTCTCCTGCAGTTCCACATAGATGTGTGGTGGCAAGTTCTTTACCCCTGTGTTCAAGACATTTTGACCACTTCCCTAACCTTTTGACAGAATTATTTATGAGTGAATATTTGTCCACACAATCAAAGTGTCAGAAGAAACATAAATACGAAACAATGCTGTGTCGAAAGAAGCACTGTGATGTCAGTATACCTGTTGCAAGGCTCAAGTGTTGCCTAATTCTCTCCACTACTCCATGTCCTTCAACGCCATGCTTGAACCAAGGTGGGTCAACTCAGTCACTATCTCATTCAACAGAATTACTACCAGTACTTAAAAAATGTAATATATAAATTAATGTCATTCACAAAGACTAAATTCTTGACAAAACACCACAGAAGTGAACCAAAAAAATTTAAATTGTTTCAATCGAGTTATCAGGAATAAAAATATATGAAAATTAGTTTTGATATTGTTTTCTGTTCCACACTGAATAGTAAATCCTAGTCACTCTGTTTGCAGCTTAGTACTGCAGAAAGGTTGCAATCCAACTGACAAATCTCAGGCTAGGTGATGTCATACATGGTCTTCCGCCTACTGGAACAACCGAGTCAAGGTCGCCGGTGTGTGTGTGTGTGTGTACAGACGAGGGATTGGTCGACAATACGCCTACACCAAGACCAGGCTAAAACACCCACACGGCCAGAGAAAAGATCAACAAGTATAGGGTGTACGAGAACTAAACTATTCAACAGTTTCTTGGTATTTGTAGACCAGAGAAATGATGGAGAACAGTATCAATCATATAGCCAATGATCAAGGCCAGACCTGAATAGTATAATGTGTGTATAATATCAATATATGATGAGTTTTATCACGCTTTCCTGATCTTTTCTTATAAAAGGGAATATAATACAAACACTGATGGCATTGAAGTGTATAGTACCTAAGCATACCGTTTTCAACATTGTGAGGTTAACTTCCTAATTTGTAAGCTTTACTAGTACAAATAATATATGTATAGAAGTATCATTAATAAAGATGTATTTATTACTGTAAATTGTGAATGAATAATTCATCAATGAAACTTCTTGAAAAGGCATTAACATTTGCCCTAGATTATACAAGGTCAATAAAATATCAACAGTTGACCTTCATTTTTCTATTCCATTTGTTTTTATAAATGACTTTTACAGTTATTTGAATGCCTGTTGTTTGAATGTGAATGTCACTCGAGTCTGACAGTTGACACTACAGCAAAACAAACTACCAAGGTTCCCCCCCCCCCCCTGCAAAAAAAATCTCACAGTAGAATAATATAAATTCATAAATCACCCCAAAAAAATAACACATCCATCCTAGCTATATCATTTCAGTAGCAAACTAGGCCTATAATTGTTTGACCGACACATAAAAAAAAAAAAAGCGTGGCCGAGTGGTAACCCACTGAACCGTCATTCGGGAGACCGGGGTTCGATTCCCGCCATGGTCGACCATCCTGACAGGGGTTTTTCGTGGTTTCCCTCTGTTGTTCAGGTCAATACTGGGATGGTTCCTTAACAACAGGCCACGACCGACTCCTTCCCACTATCCAACACACCTAATAAAATAACCTTTCATCTCATCATCTCATTCATCATCCACCGACGCCAATAGATTGTAGCCATCAGTATAGTGCGTCGTTAAAACCCAATATGAATAGAAAAAAATTAAAACATTTGAAGATGAAAGTGAGCAAACATAGATTGAACCACTTATTTGAAGGCTGAAACCGAAAGGAAGTCCAATCAATGACTACGGACAAACCTCAATCCATATTGGAGCGTAGAAAATTGATATTATTCTAAAACTTTGATAGATATTCCGTATGAAATATTGCCTAGCTGTTGGCTAGGCTGGACACTATGGTTAATATCTATAATTGGTGTCTAGCTAGGTGGGGCTTGGGGCATATCATTAACTCCATTCAGGGGAGTGAGGTAATACCGTAATTACACCGCATTATTCAAATGATGCACAATAGGCTGGAGAAGAAGGTGACTCGTACGAGAGGAATTGTCTGGCGGAGACGAATTGTTTGGTGGGAATTATATTCATGAACCATTCAAATCTCAGTGGAATTGTTCAAGGTGCTTTCTGCTGTTCTTTAGATAATTGGTTTGAAGTAACAACATTGGGACGCGATGTAAAGACAGGAAATGTTCTGTGAGACAAATCCAATTAGAGAAGGAGAGTCATCTTAACTGATGAATTGTACGACTGTGATTAAAGCAAGGTCTGTGGAGTGTAGTGATATCAATCCATCGTTGCATCTTCATCATTCATTGATGAGCGCGACATTTTCAAATCCTTCATTGAAGATAAATCAATTGTCACGAATTTTAGTTGTAAACCGGTATATAAATACTGTATTTCCTGATGGGTATATTTAGAATACATCAATATTGATTGCTGACATATTGAAAGTCAAATCCAATCAGAGAAATTGAAAGCATGACCTGAGCAAACTTTAGATTTAGTTATATCATACCAAACTGACGAGATCATTTTTAATACACATTTTTCTCATGTAACAATTTGTTCTAATAATAATTAGAAGGTGCTATTTCAAAAAGTAAGGAAGCTGATTTGGAACCAAGATTTTCCAAGGGGTGGGAAGATACTCATTTATAATGGGTACTACTTGCCCATCTTGACATATGGAGCAGTTACATGGTCAATCAACTGGAGAGAAGAAAAGAAAATGGAGGCAGCAGAAATGAAGTTTGTAAGGAGCGTAGCAGGAGTGTCAAAGTTGGAGAAGAAGAGAAGCAGTAATATAAGGAATGAAGCGGGAGTGGAAAGATTATCATCTGAACTAAATTGGAAAGGAAGAGACTTAGGTGGTGCGGGCATATGCGGGGAATGGAAAAGGAGAGAATACCGAGAGGAATGTTTTAGATAGCAGAAAACAATGGAGCTAAGAGAAGAGTTGGAAGACCAAGAGAAAGGTGGCAGGAGGGAGTCAAGTTCGGGGTAGTCAACCGAGGAGAAAAATGGGAAGAAATGGAAGTCGAGAGATGGTGGGAGAATAGAGAACGGTGGAGGGAACTTGTAGGACGAGGAGAAGAAAGAGAGGATGGGCCTAGCAGTAGTGAAGAAGAGGAGGAAGCAGTCGGAACTGGCAGGAACCGATCGATATAACGTAATAGGTCTGCCCTAGAAAAACTGATGGAAGCTCTAGCGCCACGCCCCCTAGTAAACTGTTGCCAGCAGTGGCGGGCATCTATATTTGCTGTTTGCACATTCTTAGTTTTAATATCGTATATCTAAATTTTAAGGTCCGCTACACTAACTTTTGTTGTTTCTATTTGAAAGAGCGTGTTCTTTCTAGTGGTACTAGAATGAATATTTCATCATTAAATTTGGTAAAGTTATAGCAAATTTAATAACAAGAATGATAAGTTTTCAATGGCTTCCATGTTAAAAGATAGGGAAATCGTTAAACTTTGTCTCCTAATATCTCGAGAGGTAATCCGGTTTGATATATTTTTTATCTTAAATTTTTGTTTTTGAAGTCAATTATCTTGAATAAAATGTATGATTTTAAAAAAATCATTCCTATCGAGTTTTGAAAGAGAGACTTTAAAGGCCAACCTGACGCAAACAAACTATGAGTTGAATCTATGAGAAGTTATCACGAGTGTGAACAAACACTTCATTTCCCAATGTCACAGAACTGAACTATTTCCACAAAATGAGTGACCAGAATAAGAACTATTCAATTTGAAATACATTGCACAATTGAGAGAATATCAATAGGTACGCAAAACTTGGTATGCCTAAACGTATCACTTTTTCCATGATACCACTAACTATTGACAGTTCATGAACACATTCGAACCAGCCTACCATACTAGCGACACAGACACGTTTATTATTCCTAACATGTATTATAAAGTCATGAAAAGTACGTGTAGACTCAAACTGCTCTGATTTGACAGCTTTTATCATCAGTTGGTAAAACAAAGAACAAGCTACTGCTGTAAAATGCCTGAAAAAATCAGTATTTTCTTCAATGATGCTCTACAACCTCACCGAAAGCTAGGTTAATTGGAGGTATGAATGAGCAGATGATGATGAAAGGCTATACTGTTGAGTGAAACAACTTATACTAAAACCCATGCCATATGCGGGACTCGAACCCACGCCCGATGTGGCTCAGCTGAATAATCGATGCCGGGCAGCAAAACAAAATCCATTTACCCGAAGATGGCCACAATAAAATCAAACAAATGATAAAACGTGAATGTCAACTCACGTGCAGTGAAGTGTTGTTGGGCGATCGCGCGGCCATCTGCCTCAGCCTCTCTCTCAGGAGCCCCAGCAGCTCCCCGTATCGCTCGTTCAGCTGGTCCAGATCCCGCGACACAGACTCCGCCCCCGAGTCGCTCCTATTGGCCGGGCGGCGCAGGCTGGCGTCCAACGAGGGGTGCACCTCCTCCACCAGCCACTCGCAGTAGCGCTCCAGACGGCTGTTGTAGATCTAGCGCCCGACGGTTAGACGGGTTAGACATTAGCGGGGGGGTTAGTGGCGGTTAAGAGGGGCTCTCAAACTGTGTGTAACCGTTCTTACTTAGTCAAGATGATCTAGTGGAAATGTTCGGAATGAATCAACTCAATGCATATGTTTTAATGGCCACTTCTGAAGGGCTTCATTGATTTATCATTTGCCTCAATTGGAAAATGAGGATTGGATACATCAAGATTTGATGTTGGTAAACGAAATAAAGAATAATAATAACTGGTCTTGGACTTATGTTGAGGAATATTTCAAATCTCCATGAATGCAACTACAACCCATGAGACAATATCAAGGTTATATCTTACTGTAAAGTGCACGCCTGAATAGTAACTATTTAAGAATTGGCTTAAAATTGGTGCACATAGACTTTTCATAAACAGCTTTTACAGCACCAATTTGATTTTTTTCAACATCGATAACTGAAATCTTTGGTAAAACAATAACAAAGTGTGTTATTTATATTCCATACTCTGTATTGATTGAAATAGCTTCTATTTGATGGCCCAAGTTTTGATTTTACAATGCGTGTGTGTATGCAAGTAGAGTACTGCACTTGAACAGATAACATGTTGATTCTCCTCTCTGTCTCTCTCTGTTTCGTTTGAGAGCCCGTGTTATGGGGCCGGGGCAGACACCGAGTTCTATTTACAACAGGACAATATCAGCGTTACTACCACCCTTCTCTGAGCTCACATTTATCGAGTTATTCATTGAATCTATCTATTAGATTTGTCAAAAATTAGGAAGTGCCTCTAAAAAAAAACATATTTTGCTAGGATATTATTGATGTTCAACTCACAAGCTAGAAGTTCCAGAGTGAATTACAATGAGACGTTTATTTGAACCAAGACAAAATCGATTCATCTCATTTGATTTTGTACAAAATTTGAACGATTTGAACGATTTGAACGGTTTGAACGGGTCTGAACAAGTTGGCTGTAGAGACAGAAATGTTTCTCAAGTATCAATTGATAAAATCACCGTTTATTTGATAGTGAGATTTTCAGATCAGATCTAAACAAGTGATTTATGTGAGCACAGAAACACAATGGTGTGGCTTAGAAATACGGCTAAGATATGATAAGAATCAGTACTACACATTCAGAACGTCTTCTTTGACCACTCAAAACTGAGCAGAAGAAAATGAAGGGATTGTAAAAGTGAATGGATATTGTATTAGTACTGGAAATCCAGTATTGGAAATGATGACTTTAGTCATTCATTACTGTAATACTGACACTTTTCATACGTATGATTCTTTACTTTGATGAATATGTAATAACACAAATTACTTACTATCATGCAAAAATTATTGGGTATTCATTTGAAAAAATCTTTCCAAAATATCTGATTCCTATAGTCATGCTGAACCCAGTACCAGCCTAGAATTTAATGAACTATAAAACAAATAGGAATTTAGAATATTTGTGATTAATCAAGATAATTTTTGGGCCTGAATTCTACTGTAAAAAAGCAAAATTTATGGATCACACAAAACATTGAATATTTTTCAAAAAAAATCATCAGTTACGTGAAATAACAAGTCTTAATTTAGACATATTCAGAATTTCTCACTTGTCAAAGAACCAATGAAACTGGATAACACCCTCCCCATGCAGCCCGCCACCAAGCAAAGTTACAAAGCACACAATATTCTACGGAGCTGACAAGTAGCGAACCACTTTACAACGTAGCGAATGTCAAGCGATAGTGATAGCCAAGAGACGTGTCCGAGAACACCGCTCCAGAAGTACGACGTCGTTCACGCGGTCAAGGTCACGGCACAGTTCAAACGGTCGCGACCTTGATCGCGAGACAGACGCGATATGTCATCATGTGAGTACGTGGATGTGTAGTGTGTTTATAACGTGGTACGAATGTTCGGGGAGTTGGCAACAAATTCGAGCATCGCAACGACGTCTTTCGTGGAATTTGTTGATTCGTTTTCATGTCTTTTGAATATTGAATAGTGTTGTTGAAATGAAAGTTGACATCTCGTTTGCAAAATTGAACAATTAAAATGATACAATTAATACTGTTAATATTAATTTGATTAATAGTTATTAATTACAATGTAATAGTTAATTAGATTATGACTGTATAATATTGAACCAATTAAATGACAAACATTAACCAGCATTTTATCGGAGAAATAATTCACCACACCTATTTATTTGCTGCTACAAATTTTTCATCCAATAGCAACGTGGCTTATAGAATCATGATCTTACAAGTCCAAACGAAAAAAAAACCTCTTACCTCATCATAAAGTTGACTTATCATCACAATAAGACCAACCATTGCTGGGCATAACAGCCATGGAATGTTTGATTCGCTTGCAAGACAATTCCACACTTGTATGATGGAGCAGAAGTTCCACTCGGGCTAGGATATGCTTTATAATTCAGTTCATGATCTATCACATTATTAGTTACGTTCTTATTGGTTGATACTGTACAACACAAGTCACTGAGGTGAGACATGGTTATTGAATAATTGATGAAAGTTCTTGGATACTGCAGACAATTATAATTACAATTCATAATATTTTTGGATCCGAATTTCAAAAATGGAATGCACAAAAGTAATATGAATTTTATTCATC
Source organism: Brachyptera risi (assembly GCA_964007535.1). Taxonomy (NCBI): domain Eukaryota; kingdom Metazoa; phylum Arthropoda; class Insecta; order Plecoptera; family Taeniopterygidae; genus Brachyptera; species Brachyptera risi. Next base: position 2,439,294 of record OZ023337.1, read on the forward strand.
ACTAACAAAATATCCAACAACTCTCAGTCCTCACAAAACGTATAACGTCGATCAAGATTCCTACAAATTTATGAACAAGGGATAAAAAAACAATTACAATTAAATCAACACATTACTCAGTCACGCATTCACACATTCTAGCATTCACAAACTAAACCCTAGGAAGAGAGAAACCAGAAATCGATGGAAACAGCTTTTTGCTCGTGGAACTGCCTTTACCGACCGAGCTAATGTACTGTGACAGGTTTTACCTTGGCTTCTCGTATCAAGCGTCCGCCGTCAATGTTGACAGCTTCCATCGGTTGGATCCTGTCGACGACGTCCTTGTACAACGCCTGCGGGAAGGTTAGGTTAGGTTACGTTAAACGATTAACGGTGAGTCACTGTACAGTTCGACCGCAAGTTAACGGGGATATTTTATCGGGAGAATCAGTCACGGTGCTACCATTTTGCGATGGGAAATTTACAAAAAACAACTGAATACGGGTACTGTAATGTTGAAAAATGAGATAAAATGAAAAATAAAACAAAAAAAACAAATTGTAGAACTGCTGGGATCGGTCTTCGGACCTGCAAACCATACACGTGATATATTTACTATTTAGTAATCAACTGAAAAAACAGTGGGGCGTATTGTCACAACCTAAAATATAAAATGGTGGCACTTTGACTGAAAATAAACATTCCGGTTATTGAAAGTGTGAATTGGAAACTATCATGTCACCATTCCCTTCCAATGTAGTACATGAACCTACATGCAAATTCAATATTATCATTAATTCAATTAGAATTATCAATTATCAATAGGTGTATTAGGTGTATACCTTCACAAAAATATATAATGTCCAAAAAATGATCAAATCCACTGGGGGCGCATTCCTGTACGATTTAATCCGGTTTCAAGTGATATTGGTACTAACTTGGTATTCCTAAAAAGATAGACCCGAAAATAATACCAGAAAAGCAGGATTAACTTAAACCTGCCAAAGAGCGGGTTTAGCGGGTTTTAAGATCCACCTCAAGATTTCAAATATTAATTTAAATATCTAATATAGTGAATATCGTTACGAGAATGCAATTTCTAGAATAAGAACTGAAGGCAACGGAATGTGAATGTTTTGAAATAATTTTACCATCAGTTTTATTATTAATAATTCATTTGCCAGAATTCTTTTCGAAGCTTGTATACTCATGTTGTTCTGAGAGCAAAAATTCACATCGGCAGATCGGTTGCGTCGTTAGCGCGGCTGCATTCAGAGTAAGAGGGACGGGGTTCGATCCCACTTAGGTCAACTTTTTGTTTTTCATTTAATTTCATTGAAAATTGTGCTTTAGGCTGAGATTTGATTTAGTTCAAGTTTCGTTGAAATTGGATGATATTTAGGTGCATTTTAGCTGATTTGTAGCAATATTTGTCAAAAAACTGTTTTACCGACGTACTAACATAAACCTACCATAAAACTCGTACAGGAATACGAAGTTAAACCTCTCTAAAACCGGTATTAACACGGTATTAACTTGGACTAGGTTTATCTAGATAACACTAATTGTACAGGAATGCACCCCCTGGTGATTTCATGAATGAATCTAGTTTATTTTTAATATTAGGGACTAAAATGCCATAGCAACAGTGGGTAGAGTCTGAATGTAAATGATAACCATGCTTAGTTATATGTATATGACATCTCCATCGTACTTTCTGTTGAACTGACCGCATTCTTCCACCAACACGTGTATCATGCCAGAATTATTGTATCTATCATGAATCATATAACTATACGTCGATACAAGTGAGTATTACTCTTGAGTTACCGACATAGCATGCTAGACAGGAGTCGAACCCAGGATATACCGAGGTTAACAACACAATCTGTTATCACAATGCTCTATGAATATAACCTATACCAATGGTAATGTTGATTGATCTGTATTAATCCACTTGGATATGATCTTAGACTCCGCACCGTATTACATTAGTTCATCTTTACAACTGCGGGCATTCGCCTAGTCCCATGAACGTAAACCCATTCAATATTAATTCAAAAACCAAAGTAGTTGTAATATTTGTCATTAATTGTCTTGAACAACGAAAAATTATAAAATTATAAATAAACACCTATTGCCGTTTAAGACTTCATCATGTATGTATTTTGTCAGATTTAAAACAAAATGAAAACAATGATCACCAACAGCAACAGAAGTGTCAATTCAATGATCTACATCAGTCGTCTTGGCAACATACAAAGTAGCAGTCATTTTCTTCTTCCTTCGAAAGCGTTCCGCCGTGGAGAGAAACAAAACCTGCCGATAACATAACATCCTACGAAGAACGATAGATCCCCAATGTTTTCATCATCACGGTAGCCATGGCGACTAGATCTAACATACTACCGGTAACCATGGCAACCAGATCTAACACACTACCGGTAACCATGGCAACCAGATCTAACACAGTACCTGTAACCATGGCGACCAGATCTAACACAGTACCTGTAACCATGGCGACCAGATCTAACACACTACCGGTAGCCATGGCGACCAGATCTAACACACTACCGGTAACCATGGCAACCAGATCTAACACACTACCGGTAACCATGGCAACCAGATCTAACACAGTACCTGTAACCATGGCGACCAGATCTAACACACTACCTGTAACCATGGCGACCAGATCTAACACACTACCGGTAGCCATGGCGACCAGATCTAACATACTACCAATAACCATGGCAACCAGATCTAACACACTACCGATAACCATGGCAACCAGATCTAACACAGTACCTGTAACCATGGCGACCAGATCTAACACACTACCGGTAGCCATGGCGACCAGATCTAACATACTACCGGTAACCATGGCCACCAGATGAAGCATGTCGCCGCGACAACAAGACCCGTGCTCCGTCCTACCTTGACGTTGTCCTCCTCGATGACGCGGTTCTCGACGGGCGCGGAGCCGTTCAGCTTGGAGTAGCTCTCCTCAACGAACGTCGACTCCGTCAAGTAGGCGGTCGAGTAGTTCTGCAGGAGACTGTACGCCGCCTCGCAGCTACGCAGCCTGGCAGACGGAAACAACAGGTTTAGAGGTTAGGGTTGACAACGAAGTCAAGCAGTCATCAAACAGTCACCGAGTGCTCACCTGTCGACCAGCTGCGCGCACACCTTGCTCCAGCGGTTGGTGATCCGGTTCACGTCCGAGTCGAGGCGGTCGAGGTCGTTGTGCGTGCCGCGGTGGCTCGGTCGGGACTTCTCGACGAGCCGCCGCGCGTTCTGGGCGTCCTCGTTGAGTTGGTCTATGATTGGCTGGTGCTGCGCCACCGCGTTCTGCAGGTTCAACAGCTCTTCGTGCACCTAGGAACACAGTTCCACGTCAGCGATAAACAACTTTCATCTTTTTTCTTTTTAATAACATTGAAACTTGATGCAAAATTCTTGTATCCCAATTGATGCTGGCTGCAACTGACTGCAATTGATTCAATTCATGTTACTTTCTTCAAGTTTGATTTTTCGGTTATCTTCAAAGGAATAAAACGTTCATTTGGAAGTCAATAATTTGAGATAACTCATAATCCTATTTGACACGATCGCACCATCCGTACATCCCCGTACAAATTCCAAATGAGATTGACTATTCTACGGTCTATCCCGAATGCATATTACCTAATTCGAATTTCATCATGTGATCACTTGTCACCAGGCATACCATATATAATTTTTGAATCCTTTCCATATAATTTTCAAGGTGAATTTTTGAACAAACTTTTTTTTTTTTTCAACTTGAACTTTCACAGCAAAGCCACGAAAACAGCGAGCACCCCTCACAACTGCCCACGCTTTGGCCTCAGGCAGTACTCATGTATAACAATAAACACTACGCTAGTCAAGTCCACAAAGTCGGCGTCTATTGCTTCAAACCTTTTGGACCGAAAAACACTACGCTAGTCAAGTCCACAAAGTCGGCGTCTATTGCTTCGAACCTTTGGACCGAAAAACACTACGTAATAAGTCAACGACTGCTCCGAACTTTATGACTATATAAACAGAAAACATTGATCCTCAACCATCAGTTATTAATTAGTTTGACCTCAATGAGTGGGCATATAGCAATTTGACTAGGGGTGTGCGAATCCATGTTTTTTATTTCCTAATCCCGAACCCAATTTTCCGAACCCGAATCTTTTTAACATGCATTGTGATGCGTGATAATGGGACAAACGACACTGCTGATCAAGTTACACTTGATCCAGGAAGTGAAAATACTATCTCAGCATTCTCATAATGACTAGAAACTGCGAGGTATTCCACTGAAATCACGTTTAATAAATGTTTTATCAAGAAGAAGCATCATTTTCTCAATTTCCATCATTTTTATCAAACGCGCAGTTATAAACATCGTAGCTGTTTGCAGCATGGCGTCTGTCATCCTACTACTGCGTGGTCGTGACGTGTGTGGTCTAACCTTGACAAGGACGAGACCAAAGACCTGAGTATCTCACTTCGTTAACGAAGTTAGATACCAAGGTCTTTGACGAGACTTTCGTTCGTCCAACTAGAGACGGCCGAGCGCCAATCGAAGCCGGCCATATATGACGACCCCACCCACTCGCAGTCTAGTGCGCATCGCACTTGCTCACGCAATATAGAAAGTTGACAATGCAATGTTACCACGTTTTTGGCGCCAAGATTCAAAATTTTCGAATCTTTTATGTTGGACCGAATCCGAATCTGAAAGTGGATTCGGATTCGATTCGAAAAACATGGATTCGCACACCCCTAAATTTGACATAAACTTATTACTGAAATATAATTGAATGAACATTTAAATGATGATAAAAGACTGCTGTAGCCAACATAAGGGAACTTTCCCAACACTGGTTCTCAGTGTTGATGTTGATAGTACTCACGGCTTGGAGGGAGTCGACGTCGGTGGGCAGCTGGTGGTACGAGGCCAGCTTGAGCTCAAACTCCGAGACGACGTTCGTGGCCTCTTCCAGGCCTGACAACACAATCTCCACGCACTTCAGCCTGGGGACAGACGGGTGGGGGGGGGCGTTGTTAGTTGGTAGCCATGGCACGACTGCTTGGAATACTTCCAAAGTACACAGCAAAATGCTATTCAATTTCCAAACAGAACTTTTCACAAACAATTAATCTGTACTCAAAGCTCGAGCATTTTCTCCAGAAGTAATTTCCAATCACAAATGTTTCGGATGATTTTTTTTACATTTTATGAGGGGAAAAGAACACGTTGAATATATTGCTGACATTCATGAAAATTCAATTTGAATTTGTAGGTAGGCCTACAAGTTTTCCCATTTTTTTCTTCAAATTCTCCGTAGTTTTTTCTTGTCAATTTTCCATACAATTCGTAGATCCTACCATTTTGTATTAATTTTTACAATATTCTTTGAAAATATTTTGTGGAGTTTTTCAACCTTCTCAAAGATTTTCTTCTCAAAATATTTCAATAAATGTATTCAGAAATTGTTCTAGGCTTTTTTGTCGACATTTTTGCTCTGTGATTTTTTAGAGTCCCGTGAGTACCGGTCTTTCCCTAATCCCCAGTAATACACTCAGTTGACCTCGGACAGACATGGCAGAAAGATGTATAGTACGTTCGTATCTGTGGAGAGAGGCAGCAAGCAGCAATCCGAGACAGCAAACAAATAAACAAGAAGTAAACAGAAGTAAACAGAAATAAACTATCGTGACATAACACTAGCCTACAAAGTGGCAATACTTTTTACTTGGACCCAATATCAATACCTTACTGGCCGAACCCTACATGTTATTTACGGTATGTATGCATTACAAATGGAATCTTGTGCCTTATTTCAATAAGTTGGATATCCGTACAAGACAAAATATAATGTTCAGGAAATCTACGTAAATGAGTTTTGCAAGACCTTATTTCAACTTTCAAGCTTATAGTTGAAGAACATTACACCCTGGGGCTAAATTTGAATGAATAACGAAGCTATTTTTTCCCCCCTTATTTCAGAGAAACTTGGATACTCATCATCTCGAATTCAAGAGATCCTCCAGAGATAGGCCTACACCCTCTTCCCGAGTCGTGACGTAAGTATTCCCTAATTCTGTATCGAAACAAGAAACAGAACCGAGTAATGGTTACGCTACGCTCGGAAAAGAGGACGAATCCTGTACAACGAATAAATAAATTGTAATTTCAGAAACTGAGATAATGATTTCAGTTTTCTCTGAAATTAGAGTAAAAAATAGTGTTATTATTCATTCAATTAAAACCACAAAACTCTGATGCCCTTCAAATAATTATCATGTACAATATAAAGTAGGACTTCAGAAATTAAATCACAATTCCCACACGCATTCTCCGCTGTCAAGAACAACTTCTTTCTCTCTCCCATCCGACCAATCGCGTGCTTGATTGCACATAATCTCTGTCACGTGATTGGTCGGATGGGAGAGACACTTAAGCCGAGACGATTTGACTGCCTATTGGAACTGCGGTTTAGAATATGTATTCTCTTACCTATCATCATTTGACCTGGCGGTAGGATATAGTGACAGACATTAGTAAGAATAAAACTCCCCAGAGGTGCAACAACATTACTGATACAAAACATGCACTTATTATAATGTGGGCCTAATTGGAATGGTGAGAAACTTCATGGTGGTATTTCTAGACTCTGCGTAGACATAAAACCAGCCAAGATCACACAGCAAATAGAGAAGCAGAGGTACAGTAAGATTGTCTGCAATAGTAATACAGTAAACCCTCGTTAATCCAAACTCGGTTAATCCAAAATTTGACATATTTCGAACTTGAAGTCAGTCCCCGGCTGAAGTTATAGGCATTTCAATGTTAATGAATATGGTAAATCTGAATTCCAGCTAATCCGTAATTCAAACTAATATTTCGACCCCTCAATTGCTTTAGCACTGTTTTCGGATTGGATAATCCGAAAAATATCGAGTGAATTCCTTGAATCGATCATTATTTTCGTAAATTCCACTCTTTTTATTTGACGCGTAACAATAGGCCGAAGCCAGCTCAGCTGATCGCTGCCACTGGATACGTCATCCGACTCCGAGTGCGCTCGGGCCGCTCCAAAGACCTTAGGATCTAACTTTGTTGGGTTAGATACTAAGGTCTTTGGCCGTTCTGTCTGTCCTTGACGAGACGAGCGGTAAGCTCGGAACACTCAATCACTCGGAACGGCCGAGCGCCAATAGAAACCGGCCATCTAACGTTCGTTTGCTGTCGAAAATAGCCGAATACACACGATCAGTGATTCGGTTCCTCGCACACGTGGCATCTAGCTTTCTCTCGCGCTCAATACGAAATTGCTTCAATTCTAACCGGGAAGTGTGATGATTTTCGTGGAAAAGGAGTTTTTTGGTTAATCCGAATTTTTATAAATCAAAATCACTTTTTGGGGTCCCTTGAATTTCGGATTAACAAGGGTTCACAGTACAGTGGAACCTCTATCCATCATTTTTCAAGGGTTCAGGAAAATAAAGCAATCCATCCAGGAAAATTTAACATTTAACAATCAAATGAGAGTGGGTGAGAAAAAATAAATGATACAAGCAGGAAAACGATAGATTCGGGAATAATGCATAGAGGTTCCACTGTAGACAGTAGATGGACAGTAGGTCTGGTAAAGATGCAGTTTGATAGGAAATGAATTCGAATTTTTTTAATTCGAATTTTGATTTTTGGGGTCCCTTGGAATTCGAATTAACGAGGGTTTACTGTAGTTTTATTGTGTTGATATATTGCTGTACTTGATATATGAAACAGGAAATTTGCCGATATCACTTTTATTTAGCGTTCAGAGGCTTGTCAATTGGACACATTTGGCCTAGAGCAGTATTTTGGAATAACAGCTGACTGTACTCCATCATTTTCCAATACATTAGCATATTCTATGCGCCCCAAAAAATTCAACTCATTTCCCAATCTGTCTCCCAGATGTCAGTACAAGTCCCATGTAAATATGACGTCATTTTGTCAAAATATAGAATTAATCGTTTTTGAAATGTGAGGAAACGAATATGCGCCATCGGCCTTCAAGTGGATAAGAAAAAATGAAGGAATGCACAGAAAATTAAGAGAACAAGAAACTGAATACAGTAGAACCTCTTCAGTACGTTTCACCTCGGGAAATTTTATTCTTTGATCCTATCTACATGCTCCCATGATGCTGAATAGTTTCTTCTAGTAAGGTTTTCACTTTAGTAGGCTAGGCTGAGTTTTTTTTTTTTAATGCGCTAAAGAGGTCCCCCTGTAATGGTATAACTTGGATATTCCAAGCAGAGAACTGCCGAGAGAGCGGTTGTTTGGGGTGCGAGTGCGCGGGTCACCTCACCTCTCGATGTAGAGGTGCGAGGAGCTCCACAGCATGTTCCACTTGTCCAGCACCTTGTCCAGCTTGGCCTGCATGGCGGGAGACTTACGCGCCACGCTGCGGAAGATGTTCTGCACCTGCTCCAGGTCCGGTTCAAGCGCCTGTGAGAAACCACGTCGGTTGTTAGCGGAACTGCCACTCATACCAAGACATATGGTCAAACTAACTGCATTGGAGATTGATACGGGAAGTCCTTGGGTACTCAATTTCAAAGAAGTTTGTCATCCATATGTATACAATTTCTCTATATTTTTTATGTTCATCTTTTCCATCTTTCCACTTCATACCTCTATTACTAATAGGCCTAGTATCTTCATGCTAGATGACTAAATGGCATAAATGTGCATTTTTAGTTTTTACTCAACTTCAATATCCATTTACTCAGTCATTTTATTAACCAATTTAGAATACAATCCTATGAGATTACGATTTCTTTACAACAGTCTAAATGAGTAGGCCTACAATATTGAACTGATGTAGCTGTATAAGCCATCATAAACAATATAAGCCATTACGAACTAATAAGGTCTGGCCCAATTTATAGGCCTATTACCGGTATATTCAGGGTCAGTTTTATGAGTTCTTTGATTGTTCAATATTGACCTAGTATGGAAGTTGCTGATCAAAATGTTATCAAGATGTATATTCCGATTGGGAAATTGAAAGAACGAAAGAACGAGAGATCCGACCTGCAGTCTGGTCTCGAACTCCTTGTGCTCGATGACGAGGTGTTCCAGCGAGTCAAGGTCGCGCGGTATCGGGGCGCTCGTACGACTGGCCAGCGTGCGTTCGGCCTCGTCTAGCGCTGCCTGCAGCGGCCCGATCTGGTCGTTGAACGCTCGCACGGCGTTCTTGCTCTCCTCTGGAAACACAACCCAACCTCTCGCTTCTCAAGTCACACTGGGCAGATACTTGTGTTCATAACATTCATAACATCGACAAATCATTTCATTGTACCCATGTATTGTTGTACCGTACTTGATATATAAAACGATACGTTTGCCAAAATCACTGTTATTTAGCATGCAGAGGTTTGTCAATTTGACTTATATAGCCTACAAGGTTTTGGAATACAGTGAAACCTCCTTGCATCATTCCTGCTTGTATTGTTCATTCCTTCTCATCCCACTTCCATTTAATCAATGTTAAATTTTCCTGGATGGATCGTTTTCCTGCATTGATGGTTTTATTTTCCTGTTCCCTTGAGAAACGATAGATAGAGGTTTCACTGTAACAGCTGACTGTATTAGGCCTATATCATTTTTCAATACAATAGCATACCGTATTCAATTGACGAGAAAAAATTAACAAAGATTTCTCACTTCATCTCCTAGATGTCAGTTAGTAGGCCTACATAGACATATATAACCTAACCGAAATACGTTACTCCTGCAGCTGATGGCGACATATGCTCGTTCCGATCTCGGCGCCCATATTGGGCATTTACAAATAGAATCCAAGCAAGGAATTCTATATCACCTCACCGAGTGACATTACTTCTGCAGCTGATAGCGACATATGCTCGTTCCGATCTCGGCGCCCATATTGGGCATTTACAAATAGAATCCAAGCAAGGAATTCTATATCACCTCACCGAGTGACATTACTTCTGCAGCTGATAGCGACATATGCTCGTTCCGATCTCGGCGCCCATATTGGGCATTTACAAATAGAATCCAAGCAAGGAATTCTATATCACCTCACCGAGTGACATTACTCCTGCAGCCGATAGCGACATATGCTCGTTCCGATCTCGGCGCCCATATTGGGCATTTACAAATAGAATCCAAGCAAGGAATTCTATATCACCTCACCGAGATACGTTACTCCTGCAGCTGATAGCGACATATGCTCGTTCCAATCTCGGCGCCCATATTGGACATTTACAAATAGAATCTAAACAAGGCATTCTATATCATCACTGATATATTTCAATGTGGGAAACGTCAGGTTTTTCAAAGCGGTGTGAAGCTACTGCCGAGACACAAATATGTACGCCATCTTGAGGTTGAGTAACGTATCTCTGTGAGACCGGTATATCTATGGTCAGTACAGGTTCCGTGTGAATATGAAACACTACCGTTGAGATATCGAAGAACGCACACAAGCCCGACAGCACACGGCTGTCAAGTGGTTAAACTTGAAAGTACCGTAGTAAAGATGAATAACATTGACCCTAATACCAGGGAAGATATCACAGCCGTGAAACTAGATTTCAATGAATACTGAGGATATTTATTCTCCCAACTCGAAATCATCCTCTCAATTGCTTCAATTGCCCTCCAGGATGTGGCCTTTTTGCCAAGTCATGACGTAGGCATTACCGATTCTGTACAGGAACATGAACAGGATCAAGTGATGTCTAGACGTCATGACTCGGAAAAGAAAACAGGTCCTGGAGGGCAAATTAATTGATTATAATTTCTGAAATTTAGAGGATGATTTCTAGTTTTCTCTTGAATGAAGGAAGTAAATCTTGTCAATACTCGTCAAAATCCAGTCACATTGAAACCTCTATGCATCGTTTTCCTGCTTGTATCATTCATCTCTTCTCACCCCTCTCCCATACAAATAAATACAAATACACCCCTATAATCAATGCTGAATTCTCCTGGATGGATCTGTTAGAAGTGAACTAACTCACCCTCCAGCCTGGCTTTCCTCTCAAACTCGTCAAACAGCCGGTTGACTTCCTCCATCTCCCGCTTGAGCCTGCGCAGCTGGGGATCCGACGGGTCTCCCTCCTGCAGGAGCTTGTCCGCGTCCTCGTTCAGGGCCTTGCGGATCGCGTTACGCTGCTCCTGCCCCATCGCCAGGAACTACGGGCACAACACACCGGTTACATATGTCGCCACACAAACACCGACTAAAAGAGGTTTTTCACGGAAATGTTGCGGTCGATTGGAATTTTTTTAGCATAATGCCGTGTCCAGATTCCGAATCAAAGGACTGTGTTACATGTAAAAATAATTTACCTTAAATTCCTGATACGAATTCCGGAAGATATGAGCGAAAAACGGGACCCATGTTATTCCAGAATTTCTTTCAAAGTCAATTGACATTGGTCTTATGGGATTAAGACATAGGTCCGTCTTTTTGCCCATATCTTCCGGACTTCAGTTCGGGATTTTGATGTGAATTTGTCCTGGATGTAACACAAGTTGTTATTTCCGAATCTGGACACGACATCTTGCTGAACAATTCCGATTGAACGCAACATTGTCCGGTCGCCACAGTTGACAAGACGAAAGACGAAGTTGACGGTGTGAGGAAAGCACAAGTAAAGCTACGACATGGCTAGCGTCGACCAACATACAACATCAAACATGAACGCTAGAACATGAGAACACGATTATTATGTGAATTATAGTAACTATTGTATTCATCATCAGCAAATGTGTACAAAAGGACATATCAAACAATAGTCAGACAGATAAAAGTGGGGGGAAATTTCAAGGTGTAGAACCACTTCTGCTTCACCAAGTGAAGAAGAGAAAGAAAAAAACAATGATAAAATGTTATTTCCCAAGTATCGATATTCAAAAGTTAATCTTCTCTCAATTTATATAAATCAGAATAGGCCTTTATACACTTTACTCGTAGCATATAGTTCAGAAAATACGTTTGTTTCAATAGCATATAGGATATAGGCGTATACCCATTAGGAATCACTGTGCTAGTATTGCGCTCACAGCCCTCTGGATGGAATTGGATGTTTGATTTGAAGTGCGTCGACAATGAAATTATTCTGCAAACCCTGCGCATGCAAGTGCAGAGTATTTTAATTCAGTACCTGAGAAAATGGAGTATGTCAAAAAGCTGAAACTTTTAATTACAAATTAGAACTTTTCTTTGTTCATAAGTACGGCTATCTACCATGAGCCATGACTTACAATTCACTTCACAACAATGTATCAATTAATGTAGATCTACTGGATAAAATGGTCAGATAATAATTTCTAAAATATGCATTATTATTATGGATTAGGTGCATTAGAAACAATTGGCAAAATACCGGTTTTTTCTATTGATAACTTTCAAACAGTATAAGTATATAACACTTGACAGGTTGAAATTGCAATACGGGGGAAACTCAGATGAGTACCTAATAGCTATTCATCTCATATCGGCGATCGCAGAACTAAATTTCAATCATGGACAGCAGAAGGAAAAAATTCTCACTGAATATGTTCGATAGTTACTCAATATAAGTTGGTGTGAATAGGAAAAAAGCCTGAGGCTGAATATATGAATTGGGTGAAAGGGAAAGAAAGAACAGCAGCTTACCGAGATTTATGAGTAGAGAAAGGCCTACTCATAGTGGAGAGCCCGTTGATAGAACACAGAGATGAAAGGCACACGAGATTGTGACGTTTCGGCTATTGCCTTGGTCATAGTAGAGTAGAGTAGAGTAGAGTAGACTCTCTACTCTACTGTGACCAAGGCAATAGCCGAAATGTCGAAACCTCGAGTAACTTTCATCTCTATGTGTTCTATCAACGGGCTCTCCACTGTGAGTAGGCCTTTCTCTACTCATAAATCTCGGTAAGCTGCTGTTCTTTCTTTCCCTTTCACCCAATTCATATACCAATATAAGTTGGAACGTTTTTATGTACCATCTTGGAGATATCGAGAATATCTGTACGACTCCTGGTGCACGAGACATATCACATAACACAGCCTCAGAATGCAAACAGTCCGACGCCACTTTCAACGAGCCAAGATACGAGAGGTTGAAATTTGGAAATTGTAAAGAATGGAGATATGCCTATAAGAAATGTGTTTGGTCAATTATCTAATAGATGGCGGATGCTACACGTATTAAACTCTGCACATAGAACAATTGAATAGTGAAGAAAAATAGAACAAAGTCCAAAAGTGAGTTAGAAGGTTTGCATTGTGAGGCTGCGATGAACCTGATATAATTGTTATTCGACTGGTAATGTTCTGAAGCGCCGCTCACCTGCGCCAGATCCCAGCTCTTGACGACCTTGATGGTGGCGAAGATCATGTTCTGTCTCATGCGCAGCTGCTTCTTCTGCCAGAGCGCGATGGACCGGTCAAACTGCCTCTTGAGTCGCTCCACCGCGTCTAGCGCGTCCTTGTCGGGTGGCGGGATCAGGAAACACACGCCCGGCACGGTAGACTCCACGCCTGACGAGTTCACCACGCGCCACTTGACCCGGCCAGAGTTGTCCTGGAGCGTGCACGGCTCGCCCTTCTCAATCTGGATCTGAGGGGGAGGGAGGGGGGGGGGGGTTAGATTCAACCAAGACACTCCACCTAGCAGTCTGGCAATGATGGCTCTTTCTTTTTTAATAACATGGAAACTTGATACAAAATCATTGTTTCCCAATTAAGGCTATGAATGAAAGATAGGATCGTTTGGACGGGGCACCACAAGGGCGATCTTACCACCCCATTTTGGTTATTTAAAATTAATGAACCTCAACACCAGGACTGCGCTGTCTGTGACAATAATTTTTTGCCGTAGATAAAAGTCTTTCAGTATAAGCACACGAATGTTGATATCTTCCACTTTGAACTATAAGTCTCTTGGGCAATGATTACTTCTTTCCTTTGACAGCAGATGTGAAGTTCATCATTATACAAAATGGACAAAATAAATTAGAGATAGGCCTATAAACTTATAATTAGGCCTATCACTCTACTAATTAAAGGTCGTGGCCAATTAGTATTTAGTACTTCATCCAAGCATTTGCTTCGAGGACTGTGGGAAACCACGAAAAACCAAGTCAGGATGGATAAAAATAGGTGTTTGTAGGTTAATTAATCAATTGTTACATCCAGTGAAACCTCTAACCAACATTTTCCAAGGGACCAGGAAATGAAACCATCCATCCAGGAAAATGCAACATTGATTATATGGGAGTGGGGTGGGAAATAAGGAATGATACGTGCGAGGAAACAATGGATCCGGGAACGATGCATACAGGTTTCACTGAATACAAATATCAATCAGCCTACCAATAGTCCAATAGTGTATAAGAAATTATAAACTTTCCCAAGTAGGCCTACTCACTTTTCTTGAAAAGTTCATTTTTTAAATACCGTAACTTCTGAATTTCATAATCTTATGTGATGTAGGCCCCATATAGCCAAATTTCAAGAATCTTCTTGTTTTTCCTTTTTTCCCTTCAATTCTCAACTCCTCAAAAAAAATTCAACTGGTAGTTATTTTCAAAAATCCACCACAAAGATGGTATCCAAAAGTGGGCCTACTAGACATACAGTAAACCATCAGGTTAAATATCAATAAATTAAAAAATACCTCTTTTGAATGAGAAAAGTATGATTATTACAGTATCAAAGATGGCAGTTTTGAGTGAGACCTCTGTTACTGTGTAAACTAGCGAGGGTTAAACAGCGACGTTTCAAGTCAAGACACTCTCGCATCGAACTTGTAACAGGTTGTTGTATGGACAACTGATAACATCCATTCATCCAGAATCAATTCGGATTTAAAACAATTCTCAAATCAAAAAAATCAATTTTTCCAAAAAAATAGAAATTTTTGGGGTCAGTGCTGTACCGGTACTTCTTCACGTCGCAATACGTGCTCATTTCGCTGTCCATATTGTTCTGTATGGTTGACATTTTACTGGACACAAGCTATCCTTTTGGTTACGTTTGACAGCCGAACATGGTACAGACAGTACCATGGACAGTGGTACAGAAATACCCAAATGGTACAGTACAGTACCGTATACCGTACTATACAGTACCGTACCGGTAGAGTACAGTTCGAAGAAATCTAGCAGCTATTTTTCACGTGACCACCTTGGGGAGGTTGAAAAAAAAAAGTTCAAAATTAGGGGTCTGCTCAACTTTTTTGGGGATGGACTTTTTTTTCAATTTTTTTTTCAAAATCGATTTTCAATCTATTCTGGAGCTTAGAGAATTGATGTGATCAGTAGTATGGACTCACGTTAACCTGTTTGTAGGCGCATATCGCGTGCACGGGCAGGGGTCGCGTGACGGGCTGGCGGCGTTGCTTCAGGGGCACTATCTCCTTGCTCTGTTCCCCCAGCGCCTGGACCACGTCGCCGTAGTGATTCAGTTCCTCCCGCAGCTCCTGCATGCCCCGGAGCAGCCGCTCCCCCTCATCCAGGCTGAACTCGGACTGGCTCAACTCGTTGTTCATGATCTCGTCACGTCTGGAACACACAACAAGTACATCACTTTCATTCACACATCTTTAGGACAAATTTAAAATAAGGAACTCTGCTACTAAATATCCTAATAAATGATAAATAATATCCTAATAATGATAATATCCTAATAAAAACCACAAATGCCTTCTATGTTATCAGTATGTGAGTTGGGTCACCTTTTTAATATTATGATAAAATAGGTTGGTATCACTACATTGTGGCAGAACCATTGCTGTGATTCACAGCTTCCTAGATTTGATATTCACCAAAGTTTTTATAGGAGTCAAGGTGTGTAGAGTTTCCAATTACAACCAAAGTCAATAAAGTAACAAAGGTAGGACTACTTGAACGACTCTCAATATACCAGATATCTGGCTCATCTTACAACGCATATGTTGCGTTTGCCTCGTGGGCGTGTGATGATTCAGTATGTTGGTATCACAACATCCTGCACTCACTTGGTGATCCACGTCTCGGCCTGCTTGACGTCTCGGAAGAACTGCTGGTAGACGGCTGCGTGCTTCAGGTGTGTCTCCAGACACAGCGTGAGTTGCAGCAGCCACGCCCACTGCGTCTGCATGGCGGCCATGTAGGCCTCGATCGTCTTGGCAGCGGGGTGGTGCTGGAGAACCAGGGACTCCCCGCGGTCCTGCACGGCAGAGAACTGGATCTCCCGCTTCTCTAGCTCGCTCATCAGCGACTGGAAACCAGCGGCAACATCGTTAGCGACACCGCACACACGCAAGAGAGGTGAGAGAAACAATGGGTACTGAAGACTTGAATTATTATAACTATTCCAAGTATGGGCCTACGTATGGTACTTCAAGATCCTTCTCTCAAAGTGATAGCCTGGTTCAAATAAGAGTGTAATAGATCATACTTCTGTGAAGATGATTATTGTTTGCTTAACGACTCTATCTTCGTACCCCCGTATAACCTAGATGTTGGTGGGGTCGTTGAGCAAACAATAATCATCTCGACTCTATCAACAGCTAGGTTATATGGGGGTACGGAAGAGCAGGTGATTATGAAACTATGAAGTGATGATAAGTGAGAGGACGTTGACAATAACTCATGCCTTATGCGGGACTCGAACCCACGCCCAACGGTGACTTCAGTTTCTGAAGCGGTGCCTCAGCTGACTGAGCTACCGAGGGCAAGATTCGGATGAATCAATAAGCTATGTTTTTTGCAATTTGGGCTCAAGATTAGGACCACGATTCAGAACATACTGGTAGGTCTGAGGCTTTGTAGGCCTATGGAGTGGAAATAGAAGAAGTATGCCCATAAAAATTTAAATGATTAACCATAAATACAGATAAATAGGCCTGTAAAACTAGTGAATTGTTTCATTATAAGAATGAAATGGGCTTACAGCATGGACTGAAGAAAGGGTCTACGGAAGAATATTGACAAATCCATATAAACGAAAATCTCAAAACAAAATGTTTACAAACCTCAAAACCGGATCCGAATGATTGCTAAAGAAACAGTAACAACTTCAGTACGACGCACACACAATATAACAACGCATGTTGGGGGGAGGGGGGGGGGGGGGGGGGGGGGCAGCCTACCTCGTAATACTGCTCGATGGCGGTCACGCTGAGGTTCTTGTCCGACCAGTCGCGCGCCACCTCCGTCTCCTCCTTGTCGTTGAGCCAGATGAGCTCGTTGGTGGCAGACTGTAGAAAGTCCTGCAGCGTTTCAAGGTCGAGCAGGCGCTTGTTAGAGGTCACCAGCAGTTCGGCGTAGACCTTCTGCAGCTGACCCGCGTGCTGCGCGTACAGCTGTTGTTCCTCGCCCTGGAAGTTGTTCTGAGGACCGGAGCACACGGTTAGCGGCAGGCCGTATTCAGGTTTTGAATGATATATGAGGATTGAATGGAATTTTCAAATCATTTTATTTGTGCGTCCTTACACAGTGATGCAGCACTAATGAATAATCAAAGATAATGATAATGTAGAGTAATGAAGAATCAATATTATCATACAGCGGAACCTCTGTAGTACGTTTTTCAGGGGACCAGACAAAAAAACTCACTAAAGTGGAAAACTTACTGAAGAAACTATTTAAAATGTAGTCCTGAGCACATAAGGGGTCAGAACATGAAACTCACCGTGAGGGGGGGGGGGGGAGGAATATACCAAAGAGGTTCTACTGTATTCTACAATGATGGAAAAATACACCTAATAAATGTACAAAGTGTAGGGAAATAAAAATAGTGGAGATGACGGGATAATGGTACGGAGGTTATTTTATTTAAAAAAAAGGTGTTTTGGATGGGAGGAAGGAGTCGGTCGTGGCCTGTTGTTGAGGAACCATCTCAGTATTGACCTGAACGACAGAGGGAAACCACCACAACCTTGTCGGGATGGTCGACCATGGCGGGAATCAAACCCCGGTCTCCTGAATGACGGTTCAGTGTGTTACCACTCGGCCCCCATGTCTACTCCTTGAGCAGCCTGTGCTTATGTCGAAGTGGGGGGGGGGGGAATTAGCTTCTCTCCACCACAAATTGTTCATAGGTTTTCCAGTGATGTCGAATGACATTTGTAAAGGGGAGGAGCCAAACCTCCCAGTTTATCTTCTGTACAGATTGCTAAAGAAGTAGAGGACAGTAGGTTCAATGGATGGGAGTAGCTCCTGTGAGAGATCTCACCTTGGCCGCGACCAGTTGTTCGACCTTGACGTGGAACTGCTCGATGACCTTGTGCTCTCGGATGTGGATGTCAAGCTCTTTCTGTACGCTCGGAAGGTCCGAGCCGTACTCAGCTTCTTGAAGGTGTTTCTGCGGAACAAAACGACTGTCACGACACAGAACGACACAGAACGACACGGAACAAACAATTTGCATGCAACATGGATAGGAACAAACTGAGAAGCGATCAAACAGTAACAAAACCACAAACATTTACGTTAGTTTATTACAAATATGACAATGTGAATAAGTCCCTTGTAATTATTGTTATGTTAGTTATATGAATTCACCAAAAATATATTTATTTTGTCTTGGGTCAATTCCAATGTTGAAAAGTTTCATCGGTTTGGTATATATTTTTCAATCTTGAAACGGTGTCTTAAACCACCATGTTGTTCAGGTGAATACTGGCTTGTGATTGGTCAGTTAGCAAAATCATGACGGACAACAAGAAAAAATCTAAACTGGAAACCCTGCTCAAGAGGCCGCAGGCACTCGTATTTCACGCCGCAAATTCTAAAGGACGTAATTTTTTAGATATCAATATGATTGTGTTCACATTCTATTATTATTTGAAAAACGGAGGTTACCGCATTTACAGATTTAAACAAAAATTTGTAATTTTCAAATTCTTCAAATGGAAAATGAGAAAATTTCGTGTTGGCAAAAACCTAGATTTTTGAATATTGAAGAACAATTTAAACGTGAAATATATCAGAAGTGTGAGCTAGGGAATTAACGGCGTTTATGTGAATATGGGTTGCGCCCAGCACACGATGCACGTTAAACTCGAGTCTGAAGCAAGCGAACAACGAGCCCGTAAAGAGCGCCTGGGGCCTCGTAAGCCTATCCGGCCCAACAGACAGAAGATAGACAGACAGGAGGTTGAGCTGACCAGTTTGCTGCGACACCACTCGGTGGCTTCCTGCAGCTGACGGAAGTGGGTGTTGGTGTCGACCAGCCGCGTCTCCATCACGGTTCGCGTCTGCCGTGTCACGGTCCGCTCCTCCACGGGGAAGGACATGGACGCCAGCACGGCTATCAGACGCGAGTGGAGCAGCGAGCGCAGGTTCACCCAGCGCTGGTGCAGCTTCTGGACCCTGGACAAGCAAACAGAAGCACGCTTTAGAGACAGGTTTACAGCTTTACAAGGTGATTGATGATGACAATTGTTTACTTAACGACCCCATCAACAGCTAGGTCATACGGGGGTAAAAATGAGCAGGTTGCACCCGTCATATACAACGTGCCATGATTATGAACTAAATGGTGCAACTTCGTCCGCCCCTCCCCCCTGGGCACAATTGCGCATCACAGAGTGACCCGAGCCGAAACCCTCGTGCGGCGGTTTCCTCTCTCCGACATTACCGCCCGTTCAGAGTATCCGAAGCCCCCGCCCTACCAGGCATTTCATGGAGAGAACGTATGCACGCATGCTACCAACATACAGATTCCTCTCCCATCATGATTTCAATTAAGGTTGCCAACAATAATCGATATATCGATATAGATCGATATTTTTCAAACGATACGATAATCGATTGAATTTTGGCGATACGATATCAATATGATTATTTTCAATAATCGAAATGAACATTATTTCCTTTTCAAACTAATTTTTTTCCCTTTACGTAATTGCTCCAATCAGTGCATGTGGCGCAAAAGTTCTTGGTTTCTATTGGGCACTCGAAAGCCAATGAGAAACGCTGTTTGCTATGACGTCAGAGTTGGTATCCGCAATAATGGACGAGAATATAGACTACCGCGCGGTCAATTGGCGCTCGGCCGTCTCAAGTCGGAGACGTTTTCCACGCTACATAGTAGTTAGTCTACGAGTGCTCAAGACCTCAAGATCAGATGACGTTAGACCACACACAGTAGATGACACACACGATGCAGCTAACAGCTCAACGTGCTTATTATGTTTATTACTGCGCGTCAAATGAAAATGATGGAAATTGGGAAAATCATGCTTCTTCATGATGGGTGATTCTTGAAAAATACGCATAATCTATTAATAAATTTTATTGAAATTAATACTTAATTTAAAAATCTGAAAAAAAATAGGCATATTGTATCAGTATGTGTGAACAGTAATATATAGGTAGGCACACACTTTGTGTAATATTGCATGCTTGACCACTCTTTTAAAATTTTGACCTTCCAGGAGACTGACATGGATCCAGGAGACTGACAAAAAGTTTTACTCACTGAGTCCTACAAGTATACCATGTATTTATTATTTTATTTTCATATTCATTTTAAATATAAACAATATATATTTAGACATAAGAGTCTTTAGCAGCTAAATTCAAAATGTAGATTCAAAGTAGAACTGGCTTGCTCGCGTTCCGCAAGGGATTGGGGGTAAGATGTGTTTTACGATATCTTGTGCCATGTACGCATGAACATCTTTCTTCAGTGGCCACTTGAAACGGTTTTTTCCTATTGGCTCCATGGCTTCTATGATCCAATTATTGTCGTTGTCTGGTCCCTCGACTACTGTGCCGGGGTAAAGCTGCTGGTTGTAGGTGACAAGCACCCAGTCACCCACCTTGACTTCCATTACGCCTGGAAAAAATCATTCCATTTATTATCCTACTGTAGTAAAATGTAAATTATGTGTATTATACTTGTATAGGGTACATGGAGGCACCAACTGAGCTGTTATTAAAAAATTAAATGCTTACCTGGAAGCAAGTTTCTCAATGGTGCATCATCCTCTGAGCTAAAGTCGTCAGTTTCTTCAGTCGGACGTGGTACGATTCGCCACAGCCCCCCCTTCCCAATACCATAGTGGCAGCATACAGATCCTGGTTCACAGCCAACTTCAAAACAGCTGAGAGATCTCATACTGAGGAAGTCTCTGTTGTCTGCGTTCCAAGTAGCTTGGTGTACTTTCATAGTACCCTTAAAGGGCTGAACTAAATGACCCTGCAGCACAAAATCTACCTCGACAATAGCAGCTTCAGTGACTGTTTCAATTATTATTTTCTTGGTGTTTTCACGTAGAACACCTACAAGTTCATTGAAGCTTGTAATATCCACGCCGTGTGCAACAATTTGGTCCGCCGTACGTTTAAGTGTACCTCCGATACCATCGGGTGCCCCCTTTCCATGGCCTGACTCTGAGAAATTCCAAGTTGATTTTGCAATTGACGGAAAATAAGTTTTTAGAAGACGAGTTATAAGGAAAAAGTTATTTTTATTGCGGTACTGTGTTGACGGGCTGTCGCTGAGGAAATGAATGGTGTTGATTCCAGGATAAGTGACATGAATATGCTTAAGTATTGGAGAAAGATGGGCCCAGATAGCAGCCGGGTCATGACGCATGCTGTCAGAAACTGTACAGAATGAAACGGGGCGTAATTTTTCATCCAGTGTTGGTTTGACATAAAAAACTCCTGTATGAAGTGTGACTTGCTGCCTTGCAGCACCAAAGTGAACAGACTGCACTTCTTCAGCATATTTACACCCGTAGTTTTCACTGAAGTCGATGTGTACAATAGCTTCAGATTCACGTAAATGTTTCTTCAACAAATCCATTGCGCAATATTGATTTTTTATATTAGCCACATGCACCATGAACTTAGGGAAAGTATCTTCAAAAATCTGGATAATATCTCCAATTGTCGACTCAATGTTAACTTTTGCCGTAAACTTGACATCTGATTCTTTGCCACGTATAATTCTCGTCTCCTTTTTTAGAATCCACCTCGAGTAGTTAACTGAATCAAGCGCATTAAATTCATTGTAAATAATCAACTTATTGCAGCAGGTTTGACATTTGCGAAGCATGCACTCTATTGCACTCTCGCCTTCACAGCACAGATCTTTAATGAGTTCATTTGTTGTTTTGTAGCTAATGACTTTGAGGACTTTCAATTTTCCCATTAACAAACACATATTGGCGTGTATCGTGCATGCACATGTATCTCGGTTGTTTACACTAGGATGTAAAATCCAAAATGGGCGCAAAGCGCAAAATCGAGAGTAACTTACGTTTTTGAATGGCAACAGTGGATATTTAAGAATAAATTTCTTGTGCAGATTGAGTAAAGAATCGTTAAGTAACCGCTTCTGTTTTTTTACTTTTTTACTTGTAACTGTGTCCTTTTTTCCAGGGCACATGCGACTGCTTTCATCACTTTCAAGAAATCTTTGGATCTTTTGCTTTATTATATCATTGTCTTTATTGCGTTTTCCCTCATAAAGCAGCCCCTTTGACCTCTGATCAGAAGTAAGTGTTCTGTACTTTAAGAAATGTTTAGCTGTAGATCTGCATCTGTAAGCTTTCAAAATTGTACTGCCGTTAAACATTCTACGGAAATCTTTCTTGTCTCTATCAGTCTTAAGATGATTGTAACTTGTTTCCATTTGAAGGTGCAACACTTCCCCATAAACTAGTTTTTTCTTCACTGCATGCGACACTAATCTGTGATCCTTCAACAGATGACGCACCTTGGATCTCGGGGTCAAAATTGTCTTCGCACGCGAGTCAGAACTCAAAAGTCTATAATATCTCTGTTTATATTTACTGGTTTTCTTTTCAGCAGCTTTTAAAGATTTCAGTGCTGATTGCAGTTTACGGTATGTCTTAGTCTTCTCTCTCCTTACTTTTTTCCTCCCACATAACTTGCGACCATCTTCGCATGACGAAGTTTTTCGTGACGACCGCCTAGGTGACGGGCGTGGACTACTAATTCCATCACGCTCAACATCAGGTCTGTCTTCTGATAATTCAGACTCGGGGCTACTAGGTGGTGAATTATCTCTCAACTGCGCCTCGAATTTTTCATTTTTTTTCTTATCCGCTCGGTATTTTTTGGAAGATTTCCTCCAACGACTTAATTGAAGGCGCTTTTCTCTTTGGCTTAGATCATTAACAAGTTTTCGTTGCCCTTTCGCTAAACGATTAAGATATTTTTGATGACGCTTCTCTTTTTCCGCTTGAAGAAGATGTGGATTGGCAGCTATCTTAGCTTGTCTTTTTTTCTCGGATTCTCGTTTCTTCTCTGAACGCTGATTTGCTGATGGCATCTTAGAAGTTGAGAATATCCCTACAAATGATAATATAACACATTATAACTAGACATAGGCACCTATTCATAATAAATAATTCTAATCATAATGAGTCAGTCTCCTGTGTAGCAAAAGACAGGAGACTGACTCCAGGAGACTGACGAAAAGTTAGGTTATTGGGCTGTTCAAGTCCTGTGGTTGGTTTCAAATATGAAGTATCATTACTATTGTCAAGAAACACCCAAATCAAACAGATTTCTTGGTTGAAAATTAAAAATATTCAAGAACAATTGTAATCACAGAATGCAGGAGACTGATTTTGTAAAAGAATACTTACCAAAATTAAATCTTTAATCAACTCCAGCCAACTGAGAATCCATCTTCAACTCGACAACATGTGTTCAAATGATGATGTCATCACAAAGCTTCACTCTGATGTAAAAAGTCCGACTGTCATACCATCTAGTGGCAAATTATGGCAACATTTTCTTAAAGCCAGGAGACTGATTCTGCCCTTCAGTGACTACATTTCAAATTATATTTAAGGGTAGGAAATTGATTAAAGTGAAGCAAACTACATTATTAAAGATATAACAATAGTATTGGCAAGAGTTTACAGATAAAACAGAATGAAAATAGATGCAGCCAAGATCATTCTAGTCATCGGATAACTCTTATTGGTAGCGAGTGACAACCAGGAGACTGATGAAACTGCACACATTTTAATTTGGTCTGCTATTAATTGAAGTTGTGGAACTTAATAGTATCATTAAAAATTAAGAAGACAATTAGGAGAGTAGAACAAACTAAAAAGTTTGCAAATCGGACCATCGGCTGAATAGTTATGTGCTAGTGACACCTTTTATTGAATTTTTCAAGAATCACCCTGATAATACATTTATTAAACGTGTTTTTAGTGGAATATCTCGCGGTCTCGACTTGATTCCTTTGTTATGAGTGTACGCGTGTAGTACGCCCGATTAAAATGAGAAAAAATACGTATTTTAGACCGATTATAGGCCGAGATTCGCATTTCAGCCGAGGTTGACTTTTTGGCTCGAAATTTCGAGAAAAACTCTCGGCTTATATTCCGGACAATATGGATGAATTCCAGATGTATATTGTTAGGTGTACTTTTATTACAGGTCATAAATCTGCCTCTTCCTCTATCCCGTTATCTTTCTACCCCTCCCTGCTGGGACCGAAGTCCCGCACGTGGTCCAAGGTCAACCACTTGGCAATGAATCAATCAACACAGCTGTTTAGACCGCAATTCTCAACACAATTATTCCGATGCGATACGATATTTTGACATTCGATACGATTATCGATTAGGAGAAAATATATCGATATAATACGATTAATAATCGGTGTTAAGTAAACGATAATCGATATGAGTTTTCACATCGAACGGCAACTCTAATTTTAATAGTAAAGATGAAATGATAGGTGAAAGGTCCCATGACTTACTCGGGTCTCGAACCCACGCCCAACGGCGACTTCAGTTTCTGAAGCGGTGCCTCAGCTGACTGAGCTACCGAGGGTGGCACGAGATGATAATTTAGTGACTATATTTGGAGCCAATTTGAACCACTGCAGGTTAGTGGATTGGGCAATAATTGGCGAGTGAACTTGTTATCATTCTTGCTTACGAACGGCTTACTCCCATCTCAATCAATAATTATCTGATGAACAGAACTGAACCTGATACAGAATCATTGTTTCCAGTTGAAGCTGCGACTGATTTCTATGATTGATTATCAAATAAACGAATATTGATTTTGTCAGATGAGATTAAATCCTAATTTGAAACTTTGATAATCGAATATATAGATGTGACATTAGCCCAGACCGCATAAAAGGAAAAAACACACCTAGTACATAAATGGACGGTGGCAGGGATCGAACCAAGGCTCACCTCTCAAATCACACGAAGCAAGCACGTTAGCAACTAAACTCAATATGCCGGTGCAAAGATTTTTATTCTTCAATGAACCAATGACTATCAATAACGTAACGGGATAAGCAACATGGCGGTTTCCTTTCGCACCATGCGTACATCAAAGGGATGCCGCCTCACAAATGTTATGATGATTTGCTGGTATTGTTGTATGTTGATCTATACAAGTAATAGATGTAATGCAATCTGTGAATCCAGCCCTTCTCAAATGCATTGAGCAATATTGGAATAAATTACATTTGAATTGGCCAATCTAAATTTAAAATAGTCTGTAAAAGCATTTAGACCCCTAGTCAAGAGCCCCACTGCTATATTTACCATTTGATAACTGGATGATTACTCATCATCTACGAGAAAGATCAGAAGCAATGCAATTGTACAACTATGTACTATACACTGAAATATGAGCCTAATACGTACGATTTGATTTCAAATTGCGAATCTCAGAAACGTACACGATAGCGCTGATTCCGTCATGGTGAGAACGGTCTAATGTTAAAAGGATGGGACATACGCCATGTTGCTTTTCCCGTTACGTTATCGATAGTCATAGAATAAACCAATAGCATGTCAGATGTAGAAGATTGACACTGACCTCTTGTGAAGGTCGTTGGCCTGCGGGTATCGCGCGTCCCGGAGTGTCTGCACGTCGTTGAACAGGCCGTTGATGCCCTCCTCGGTGCTCCGGATATCCTGTTCCAGGAGGTCCACGTTGTGCTTGGCGTCCAGTGGGTGCAGTCGGTCTAGCCTCCGGGCTTCCTCCTCGATCCGGTGTTCCAGCTCTTCCAGCCGGGAGTCCGTCTGCTTGATCTCCCGGTGAACCTTCTCGGCCAGCCGCTGGAGGCGCTCCATTCTGAACAAGCGACGTCAACGGTTAGAAGAAGATGAGAACAACGAATAGGCCAGTTGAGAATGGATAGTTTAATTGTACTACAATCTACGAATACCTGATGTCTATTCTGTTTTCTTTTTGATTATTGTTACGAATATTTGTAGGCCTATGTTATCTATGACGTACGTATGTTGTAACCTGACTTTTCTTATATTACTTGTTAATCAATCAAGAATGAAAAACTATTATTGCTATTATTATCATTATTATTATCATCATATTTTTCGAATGACAACCTACGTTTGCGTTAAATGTTGACAATGTTTTCAATTGTTGCAAATTGCCCAATGTGTCCATAGCAAGTAAACGAGGCTGATCTACAAGCTTGAAATACTTGTGATTTTCTGATGGAAAAAGGACTCTGTTAGTGATAAAGTGTAGTATAAGCTGATGCCTGATGCCTGACCCTGGTGCATCAGGCATTCACATGTTTCAATTGATATCACAAATATGTCAATGGAGAAATTGCATATCATTTCATAACACAATAAGAATGTAGAAATGAGAAATATTATAAAGTTGGTCATACAGCAGAGAAAATATTAAAAAATAGTCTTATGAATGGAAAATTCACTACAAAAATTATTCAATGGAAAAAGACTGTTAATTGTTCTCTGATTGTTAGTACAATGAAATCTGTATCTATTATTTATCTGGGGGAAGAAGGGGGAAGAAGGGGGAAGAAGGGCACCTTTTGATTTCCTCTGCTATGGCCTGGTCCCGCTCCTGGTGAGCCAGCATCAGTCTGCTCCAGTTCTTGTCCAGGTTGTCAACGTGGAGCTCCGGCTCCATATCCACCTCGCCCACCGCCTCAAAGTATTTCTACAAACAGAAACACTCTTTCAAACTGATAGCCTTGGAATAAACACAACAGCAACGTATTGCAATGGGGAATGAGCGGAGGTTACCTTCACAGTTTGATTCAGAGTCTGAAAAACAGCCAACATTACCACAATCCTTGTCAAAAACCATTATAATAACATTATACAGTAATAATATTTATGAGAACACTTCTGAAATGTGGATCAGTTGCATTCAATCTCCTGCGATCCAAGGATGTGATGAGACTACTGGCCGAATAGCTGTGGTTCTGTGGCCATCAGGTCTATTAGAGAACAGATACTCTAAGCGCATCATTAAACCATAGATATATTACCGTGATATGTTACTCAGCGTTGAGAAGGCACACATATTTGTGTCTCGGCAGTAGCTTCACACCGCTTTGCAAACCAGGAAGCTTCCCACATATACGACATAATATTTGAGTGATAATATAGAATGCCTTGCTGAGATTCAATTAGTGAATGTCCAATATGGCCACCGAGACTGGAACGAGCATCTGTCGCTACTGGCTGCAGGAGTAACGTATCGCGGTGAGGAAATATATATATATTTCTATGATTAAACGCGGTGAACAAGGTGAACACAGTGAACGAGGTAAACGAGGAGATGAGGTGAGCGAGGTAAACGAGGTTAACGAGGTAAACGAGGTTGACAGGGTGAACGAGGTAAACTAGGGGACGAGATAGACGAGGTGAGCGAGGTAAATTAGGTAAACGAAGAGACAAGCGTACCTCCAGCTCCCTGAAGATGGTGGTCAGCTTCTGTTTCTCTCTCTGCCGCGGCGGCACTTCATCGTTACGGAACCGTGTCGAGTCGGCTGCCAGCTTCTTCATCTCGATGAGTGTCGGCGGGAAGCTGCGATCCTGCATGATCGCGATCTTCTCCCGGATCCACAGGTGCAGGCTCGACGCCAGGTCCCGGTATTCCGAAACGCGCTGCTGCGATTCCTGGAACAGGGAGGAGCAAGGGTCAAACAGGGAGAGACAGCTAACGAGTAGAACTGGACGTTTCATTAGTGGGAAGAAGGAGCAGAATTTGACAGAATATATATAGAATATAAGATAAGAAAGGAACTCAATGCATTGGCAGTGTGTATAGGCCCATGTTAATGAAACGAATTGTACAGTACTCAGTACATATATGAGGAATGCTTGAACACAATATAGCAATAATCATACCACTTATAGACAGAAACAAATTATAAATATATACATAGTTGAACAGTTTCAAGATAAAGATATACATTCCTTGAACCAATTATTTGATATTGCTACCTGATGGTAATACTGATACCAGGATTAAATGAGCTGTGGAAGGCCAAGAGTCATACAGTAATTGCGCTATTAACTGGTAGGCTAGGTCTACTAATGCAGTTATTGCTGATAAAATGTACTTTCCATTTCACTTCAGGTGATTCACTATGCTATAGAATAATTGTTCTAGGTTATTATGATTCACTTATTTATGAGCGATACCATTTCAAAAATATTCACAAAGATCACAAAAGGTCATAACTTTGATCCGGCTCAAAGTTACGACAATTTCTAGAGATAATACCATATTTGATCTATTATTTTTGATTTTTTTATTTCAATAAATAATAGATTGTTGATAATAATGGATTTAATCGAGAATTGAAATAAAAAAATAAAAAATAATGGATCAAATATGGTATTACCTCTGGAGATTGTCGTAACTTTGAGCCGGATCAAAGTTACGACCTTTTGTGAATATATATGAACAATGGCAAACAACTCAAGTTGACCGTAACATGCCTAATTAGGTCCAGCTTCCTATTGTATATGAATAAATCTCCCAAGTAAACATTGAACCAAAGCAAATAGTTCAACTTTCTCTACTTCCTTCTTGTCAAGGATGAACGCATTTCAGAGTTGAAACAAAGTGACGTAATACTGACTCTGTCGGTGCTCGAGCACTGATTCAATCCAACACAAGGCTAACAACGCTGCCTGGGTTGTTGGGCCTGCGTCAACAGCATCACTCAATGGGATGTTACAACTGCATGAAGATTGATAATCTTCACTTTGTTTGTGACAATAACTATTAAAGGTGATGAAATCAGGGGTGGACACAGGATAGATATGTAAACATTTCCCAGGATGAGATTTAGACCTTCATTTGGTTCTCCTATATCATGGTCTTTAAGATATTGGTACCGGACACTTATTCTGAACAAGTAAGTTTGTTGTCCAGCTAAAAAATTGTTGAAACTCTTGATGGCTACATAACATAACCTGCAATTTCAAAGACGTAATAAGGGATGGCCACGATTAACGATAATATTGTTTCGATAATTAAGATGTGAATTACCGTAGTTAGGATGAATGATATTACTTTCAGTATCAATATTATGGCTGTTACTACTCCAATAGTAAACTTCTATTACCAACCATAGAAAACTTCCAATTCCAACTGAAACAACTTCTATTACCGAAAGAGCACTCCACTTCGTAGCGTTCAATAAACAGTGGAGATAATTAAACGATTTCATGGTGAGAATTCAAATAAACCATAAAACGCCAATTTCAATATTACTGATACGTAATGGGAATTTTAAAAAGATGACCGATGATAAAAGTGAAACCTCTATCCATCGTTTTTCACGAGACCAAGAAAACCAAACCAACCACGCAGGAGAATTTAACATTGATTATATGGGAGTGGGGTGGGAAAAAATGAGTGATGCAAGCAGGAAAACGTGCATGGAGGTTTCACTGTAAGAGTTTTGAAAGATTTAGTTGTTTTTAATTGAGGGTCTTTGACTGAAAATGCCCCCTCTCTTCTCCTTGAAATTGACCCACGATGAACAAATAGAGTGTTGGTATTTGAGTTTATAAAGGTTGTAGAGGCTGTACTCACGGAATCGTAGAGCGGGTGCAGCGAGGGAGGCTCGGGAAACACGTCGTACAGAGAGGAGATGTACGTGATGAGTGACTTCTCGTCCGGTTCAGGGGTATCAACATCTGAAACACAAACAACACACGTTATTCAGAGACACTGAAGGTTCTACCTACACACAAGTCACAGAGCCAGTTCGCAACGGAACCTCAATCTGGCGTTTCCAAGGGACAAGGAGAATACAATTATTCATTCATTTATATTGGGTTTAACGACGCACTGTACTGATGACTACGATCTATTGGCGTCAGTGAATGATATATGAGATGGTGGGATGATGATATGGAAGCTTATTTTATCAAGTGTTTTCTGGAAAGTGGGAAGGAATCGGTTGTGGCCTATTATCAAGGAACCATCTCAATATTAACCTGAACGACAGAGCTAGGGAAACCACGCAAAACCCCTGTCAGGATTGTCGACCATGACGTGAATCGAACCCCGGTCTCCTGAATGACGGTTCAGTGTGTTAACCACTCAGCCACACGTCTCATTATCACAATGTGAGCGATCACATTATCGTATTGGCCTTCCTCTTGTTACCAAGTCGTAATCATTGAAATCAAACCAATATTAAAATAACTTGAGCCTCCATTATACAAACTTATTGGGTGTAGGAATTTGTAATGAATAAATGAATGGTGATATGAAGCAAAGAAATCAAATCAACATATTTATGAACTGAGCCATAAACTGCATTACCGGCACTATTGGATAAAGTACCGGTGAGTGAGATGAATAAATTTGAATCATTTCTAATTGACAGCATTCAGTATGGACTGGAAGCAGTAGCATCAAGGTGACTCACACACGTCCAGCCTTGGCCCACATATCGGGGCGAGAGAGAGAGAGAGAGCGTGACGGGTGTGACCTGTCACAGCACCTGATGCGCTATCAGCCGGGTTACAGCATCTTAGTCGCGGTCCAGCGAAGAGGGCGGGAGAAATGTCTAGTTTCATCTACACTCTGATAAGATGGGACGGGATTGGAATTATAGGAAATCACTCACGCAATTAATGCCTTGTATTTATTTATCCTCTATGATGATCAAAATAGGCCTATTGATATTTATCAACATGGACATTATTGCCTCAATTGGGGTTAACAATGGATTAGTAAGACAAGACTTGCGAGGCGGTTTCGTCAACAAATAGGGTTATTGGTAATCAAGTAGGCGTATATAGACTATTAGGAATCAATAACAATGATTGATAAGGCTTTCTCCACAAGTCAGTTGTTTATTGACGTTGGCTCTTGGCGATAGTAATGCTGGAGAGATAACTTGGAAAGGGAGGGGTAATGTACTCTCCTTACATTACATTCTCTTAAAACCGCCAAGTACCTCTGTCACGACGGCCGACCATGACAGGAATCGAACCCCGGTCTCCCACGCTACCAGTCTCACAGCCCTGCGTGGGAGGAGGCCTATTAATGACATTATTCAACAGATCTATTCGTTTTTATAACAACAATCTGTGAATAATGTGTCAAACTGAAGGTAATTTAGTTGACTTTGTCTCACTCAGAACAATGTGAGGAATCTAGATGTGCACGTTCAACGTTTGAAACGACGTGAGATTATGATATATTGACGAAAAATGGGATAGACGCTGAAAAAATAGACAATGACATCAGCGAGGCGTTGAGAATGAGGAAGATGATTTGACGGCTTGCATAAACATTCGACATTGAGAATTATTCACAAACGCGGACGTGAAATTGAGCAGATGGTTACGAGATTCCTTCGAGAGCTGACAGTACTATATTAATACAAATGTTATTCTTACTCACAGACCTTGATGCTGCATTAACCAATAAAAACCCTACCATTTTAATATTCTTATAAAAAGATTTTTTATTTGCAGAAATAATCCATAAAGTATGGCCTTCCCATGCTAACCATCAATTATTTATTATGGAAAAAGTTATGACTCAAGTCTTCATGCACTGGTTTTATCCTGCACAACTTGATAGAATTGACGACTAGTGATTGACCCGCCCACAAACGTCAAAAAACAGAACATCCAATCAAATAGCCTTTTTTATGTGGGAAATTTCACATTTACCTATCAGAGTATCTGACTCTAAATGCCCACATGAAGTATAGATCAAGGTGGCCTGCCGATAAGCCACGCCTATCACTGGTGGTCAATTGTTTTGTTTTTTTCCAAAATAGACCGTCTGGTTTACACATGAATACATGTGTTTGAAAACAGTTTTCAAAGGATTAAAAATTTTGATAGATTTCAATGCTCAAACTGGATATGAAATTGAACATTATATTTTATTGGAATGTAATATTCATGACAAAATAATATTGAAAATAGGCCTGCATAATGAGTGACACTTTGGGTGCGAGTTTCAAACGATCCGAGAGATGTACAACAGACTATGTGGAAGAGTGAGAGAGACCAATGGAAGGATAATGAGATGAGTTTCAAACGATCCGAGAGATGTACAACAGACAATGTGGAAGAGAGAGAGAGACCAATGGAAGGATAATGAGATGAGTTTCAAACGATCCGAGAGATGTACAACAGACTATGTGGAAGAGTGAGAGAGACCAATGGAAGGATAATGAGATGAGTTTCAAACGATCCGAGAGATGTACAACAGACTATGTGGAAGAGAGAGAGAGACCAATGGAAGGATAATGAGATGAGTTTCAAACGATCCGAGAGATGTACAACAGACTATGTGGAAGAGTGAGAGAGACCAATGGAAGGATAATGAGATGAGTTTCAAACGATCCGAGAGATGTACAACAGACTATGTGGAAGAGTGAGAGAGACCAATGGAAGGATAATGAGATGAGTTTCAAACGATCCGAGAGATGTACAACAGACTATGTGGAAGAGTGAGAGACCAATGGAAGGATAATGAGATGAGTTTCAAACGATCCGAGAGATGTACAACAGACTATGTGGAAGAGTGAGAGAGACCAATGGAAGGATAATGAGATGAGTTTCAAACGATCCGAGAGATGTACAACAGACTATGTGGAAGAGTGAGAGAGACCAATGGAAGGATAATGAGATGAGTTTCAAACGATCCGAGAGATGTACAACAGACTATGTGGAAGAGTGAGAGAGACCAATGGAAGGATAATGAGATGAGTTTCAAACGATCCGAGAGATGTACAACAGACTATGTGGAAGAGTGAGAGAGACCAATGGAAGGATAATGAGATGAGTTTCAAACGATCCGAGAGATGTACAACAGACAATGTGGAAGAGAGAGAGAGACCAATGGAAGGATAATGAGATGAGTTTCAAACGATCCGAGAGATGTACAACAGACAATGTGGAAGAGTGAGAGAGACCAATGGAAGGATAATGAGATGAGTTTCAAACGATCCGAGAGATGTACAACAGACTATGTGGAAGAGTGAGAGAGACCAATGGAAGGATAATGAGATGAGTTTCAAACGATCCGAGAGATGTACAACAGACTATGTGGAAGAGTGAGAGAGACCAATGGAAGGATAATGAGATGAGTTTCAAACGATCCGAGAGATGTACAACAGACAATGTGGAAGAGTGAGAGAGACCAATGGAAGGATAATGAGATGAGTTTCAAACGATCCGAGAGATGTACAACAGACAATGTGGAAGAGTGAGAGAGACCAATGGAAGGATAATGAGATGAGTTTCAAACGATCCGAGAGATGTACAACAGACAATGTGGAAGAGTGAGAGAGACCAATGGAAGGATAATGAGATGAGTTTCAAACGATCCGAGAGATGTACAACAGACAATGTGGAAGAGTGAGAGAGACCAATGGAAGGATAATGAGATGAGTTTCAAACGATCCGAGAGATGTACAACAGACTATGTGGAAGAGAGAGAGAGACCAATGGAAGGATAATGAGATGAGTTTCAAACGATCCGAGAGATGTACAACAGACTATGTGGAAGAGTGAGAGAGACCAATGGAAGGATAATGAGATGAGTTTCAAACGATCCGAGAGATGTACAACAGACTATGTGGAAGAGTGAGAGAGACCAATGGAAGGATAATGAGATGAGTTTCAAACGATCCGAGAGATGTACAACAGACTATGTGGAAGAGTGAGAGAGACCAATGGAAGGATAATGAGATGAGTTTCAAACGATCCGAGAGATGTACAACAGACAATATGGAAGAGTGAGAGAGACCAATGGAAGGATAATGAGATGAGTTTAAACCGATCCAAGAGATGTACAACAGACAATGTGGAAGAGTGAGAGAGACCAATGGAAGGATAATGAGATGAGTTTCAAACGATCCGAGAGATGTACAACAGACTATGTGGAAGAGTGAGAGAGACCAATGGAAGGATAATGAGATGAGTTTCAAACGATCCGAGAGATGTACAACAGACTATGTGGAAGAGTGAGAGAGACCAATGGAAGGATAATGAGATGAGTTTCAAACGATCCGAGAGATGTACAACAGACTATGTGGAAGAGTGAGAGAGACCAATGGAAGGATAATGAGATGGGAATAAAGGAGTTGCGCTCCATCTGATACAATCATGAGGTGGGAGAGAGCAACAGGATGTGGTTATAACGTTATAGGTTCAACAATGAAATGTTATGGCTGGAATGTCATATTGCTCGGTAATCAACGTATGGAATTCTTGCTTGAGATAACAGCACAGCAAAGTGAACGAGATCTTCAATATACCATATTCTCACTGCATGCACTATTGATCAATTTATCTCATGTAGGCCTACGATATCAATTAGGAAATTGCATCTTATTATAAGAACCATCCTAATTATTTTTAATCAAGTTCAAAGACCACGAAGGCTTGGCATGATGCCACTGACCAAGTTGAGACAGATATTTTTGTTTGCAATTGTTCTGCTTTGTTGCCATTGTTTTCATGTTTCAACTGTAATTAATACATGATCTGGTTCATGACCTCCTCTACTGTCAACTGACAGGCCCACAGAATATAGAAGAGAATAGTGCAAAATAAATATCAGAATATATGAATAATTACATGAATAAAAATAAGTTACGAGATGAATTTATTCATCTTGAAAGATGAAATTAATAATGAAAATCCTATTGTTTTCACAAACAATACAAGAATTATCCTTCAGATCTCTCTCTGTCTCTCTCTGTCTCTCTGTCTCTCTGTCTCTCTCTCTCTCTCTCTCTCTCTCTCTCTCTCTCTCTCTCTCTCTCTCTCTCTCTCTCTCTCTCTCTCTCTCTCTCTCTCTCTCTCTCTCTCTCTCTCTCTCTCTCTCTCTCTCTCTCTCTCTCTCTCTCTCTCTCTCTCTCTCTCTCTCTCTCTCTCTCTCTCTCTCTCTCTCTCTCTCTCTCTCTCTCTCTCTCTCTCTCTCTCTCTCCCTCTCTCTCTCTCTCTCTCTCTCTCTGATGCAGCAGGCAGGATGCAGTCGAGAAGACGAATGCAATTAGGAGGCAGGCAGCGGAACTAATGGGTCACAGTGACAACACGTAAGATCTGCATGGACAGGCAGGTGGGTCTGTACACTCAAGGTGGCAGTGTTACGTGTCACGCGTCAAGCCACGCCCGCGTCATGACGCGTTCGCTCGGGTTGAATTCAATTAGCAGGGATCGCGACACGATTCTGAGAGGTGTGTTGTATCATTCATTAAGAGTCCAAGGGAGCTGATTTAGCAAGATATCAGTTTTTTGGTGATAACTTCTCAACGGTATGAGATATCAAAATTCTTATGAGCAAGAAACACAGATAATTATAATAGCTTCAATATGATATAAGTTACAACTATTCAAGACATGTCACATGACTATCAAGCGTGAACAGCTGAAAAATGTTCTATTTTCAGCTGTTTACGCTTGACAGTTATGTGACATGACTTGAATAGTTGTATTTCTAGCTGTCGACGCTCGACAGTTCTGCGACATGACTTGAATAGTTATCACTTATCAATATCATATTGAAGCTATAATGATTATTTGTGTTTCTCACTCATAAGAATTTTGATATCTCATACCGTTGAAAAGTTATCACAAAAAAAACAACTGATATTTTGCTAAATCGACTCCCATGGACTCTGCGTACGACGATGAGTGAAATGTTGGCAGTGAAGAGTTACTTGAGCTCAAATAACTGTTAGGCTACGATGAAACTCTCTTCTCGTGATACTGAAGACCTACCAGACCCCACCAACAGCCAGGTTATACGGGGGTACGAATGAGCAGGTGATTATGAAACTCTCTTCTCGTGATGCTGAAGACCTACCAGACCCCACCAACAGCCAGGTTATACGGGGGTACGAATGAGCAGGTGATTATGAAACTCTCTTCTCGTGATGCTGAAGACCTACCAGACCCCACCAACAGCCAGGTTATACGGGGGTACGAATGAGCAGGTGATTATGAAAATATGAAGTGAAGATAAGTGAAAGGACGTTTACAAAAACCCATGACTTATGTGGGACTTGAACCCACGCCCAACGGTGACTTCAGTTTCTGAAGCGGTGCCTCAGCTGACCAAGCTACCGCGGGTTCAAGTTGATCCGGGTTCATCTTGTACAGGAATGAGGCATCGAAAGAGGGTCGAGAATCGGCTAGCGTCGGACCGAGACCAGCAGCTTACCTTCAGGGTCGAGAAGCCTCGTCACTCCGTACTCTCTCTCTACGACGTGGAATGCCATGTCCAGTCTCTCGCGCGTGTGCCGCGTGCGTATCGTGCGC
Organism: Brachyptera risi; assembly: GCA_964007535.1. Taxonomy (NCBI): domain Eukaryota; kingdom Metazoa; phylum Arthropoda; class Insecta; order Plecoptera; family Taeniopterygidae; genus Brachyptera; species Brachyptera risi. Next base: position 2,475,876 of record OZ023337.1, read on the forward strand.
CAGTCAATCAGGTCCGGCCTGGAAACACAACGTCAACGCTCGTTAACCATCCAGCATCCACACGGGTAGGATTCACATGAATCATCTGCATTTATTTCATTTTTCGGATGAATCGAAGATATACAATTTCTCCCGAAACAATTTATATCATTGTTAGTTCATGGCTATGATCGACCAAGAATGTTAATTTTTAAAATAGAATGAAGACATTTCTTATGAAATGATTCAAATTATTGTTATTGATGGCTTTAATCCATGAATAATCTGATGAGATCAAGAAGTTGAGTCCGCGGGAGTCGATTTATCGAAATATCAGTTTCTTGGTGATAACTTCTCAACGGTATGAGATATCAAAATTAAAATGCGCGAGAAACACAGATAATTATAATAGCTTCAGGATGATTTGAGTAATGACTATTTAGGTCACGTTGCATCACTGTGAAGCGAGAGCTAAGATAACACATTTCTTACCTGTAGATGTTCGACAGTTATGCAACATGAATTAAATAGTTATAACTTATATCGTCTTGAAGCTATTATAACTATATGTGTTTCTCGCTTATTAGAATTTTGATATCTCATACAGTTCCAAAGTTATCACCAAGAAACTGATATTTCGATAAATTGACTCCCGTGGACCTTTATTACGGCCCTGACCACTTCCTGTTGTTCTTGTTGTTGTTTACCTGTTTCTGTGTATGATGGCGGAGAATGCCATGCCGTCGCGCCAGGACTTGGTGAAGTCGGCCACGCGCACGCCGGGGTACTTGGCAGTCGAGCGGCGCGCCCACCGCAGCAGCGCGTCGCGCGCAGACACGTTCGGCTCGCCATGGACCACAATGTCCGAGATCTGATGAGAGAGAGAACACAAGACGTTAGGCTGGCAACAAGGGCAATGATAGCATTGTTTTATACCATCAACAGAAATGAAAATCAAACCGGCACATGTAGCTGAGTGGTTAACGCACTTGCTTCATGTGACCCGGGAGGTAGTGGGCATGTCGGACCCAGTTTGATCCCCGCTACTGTCCATCTTCAGAGGGGTTTTTCGTAGTTTCCCTCTGTAGTCCAGGCTAATGCCGGGATGGTTCCTACAATATAAGCCATGACCGCTTCCTTCCCACTACCTAAGAAACCTTCAACTCACCATCCCATCATCCCATCATCCCATCATCCCATCATCTCATCAATCATTCATGCGACGCTGATAGATCTTAGACATCATTTCAGTGCATCGTTAAAAAACTCAATATAAAAAAAAAGAGAAAAAAACAATCAAATCGAATCAATTTTCAATTTTCAATGAAAAAACAGGTTGTTTGCCAAAATATTGTGGAGATAACCTATTTTAATAATTGCAAGGCCTGGTTTCGCATGAGATCGTATAAAACATCACGGATGATATAATAATTCAGGAGCATTTCCACGCATCATCGCAGTAGCAGGTTGAGTAACGCTTATAACTTCATCAGTAAGAGTGAGTGCGATCTCCAATATATATATTTTTTTAATAACATCGAAACGTGATACAAAATCATTGTTTCCCAATTAAGGCTATGGATGAAAGATGGGATCGTTTGGACGGGGCACCACAAGGGCAATCTTACCACCCCATTTTGATGATTTGAAACTAATGAACTTTAACACCAGGACTGCTCTGTCTGTGACCATAATTTTCCGCCGTAGATAAAAGTCTTTCAGTATAAACACACGAATGTTGATATCTTCCACTTTGAACTAAGTCTCTTGGGCAATGATCACTTCTTTCCAATATAATCAATGTGGGGCCAGTTCAAGGTGCATTGAGGGTTGCATTGGTTTGCCTGTCCTCACTCGCTATGCCTCCCATGTTGAAAATATGTACCAAGTCACGAATAACATTTCAAGAATTATCGATCATGCGTAGACAAGTGGTGATAAAAGGAACCAACTTTACGTTCACGTCGGATCAGCTAATAACAGCTGTTATCACAATTGTCAGCCTGCCAGACGTTTCTACAGAACAACACTAGATAGAGCAGTGATCTTTGGTTCTCAGAAAAGTACTCAGGAAATGGAACGAGTTTTCGAATTAGTGAAGTCACCACCTCCAACCGGCAAACCAACGCAACCCTCAATACATCTTGCGGCAAACCAACGCAACCCTCAATGCATCTTGCGGCAAACCAACGCAACCCTCAATGCATCTTGCGGCTAACCAACGCAACCCTCAATGCATCTTGCGGCTAACCAACGCAACCCTCAATGCATCTTGCGGCTAACCAACGCAACCCTCAATGCATCTTGCGGCTAACCAACGCAACCCTCAATGCACCTTGCGGCAAACCAACGCAACCCTCAATACATCTTGCGGCAAACCAACGCAACCCTCAATGCATCTTGGGCTAGTTATATGGAATAATTAAATTGGAAGCAATAATCAACTAATTAACTTGCTAGGTATCGCCCTTGGTCAATCAATTAAACATGGTATTTTGTACATCAACTAATAATTAAACAAAATCAGGAGCAATTAATGAATGTATCAGCTAAATACGTGATTAAACTTGGTTCTACTTTATTAAGGCTGGAACTAGCAGAGTGGGAGAAGCTAGTAACTCTCCGATTAGGGCTAACTGGACGTGGTAATAACAGACGAAATGGAAGCAGTGTAATAAATCAAGTGCGTTGCTCCCTCCAACTAGTGCAGGCCTGAACACATAATAATAGAAATCTGTCCAGATCAAATGGAGCACTAAAACGCCGTGTTCCTCTATGAATAAACCGGGTTCGCATCGAGTGAGAGCTGAAAGGGAAATGTGGGATATTTCAGAGGAGAGACATTGAACTTGACGCGTTCCGATCCATCAGATGGAAAACAGATGCGGTTCATCGAGATGAGGAAATGACTCCCCCCCCCCCCCCCCGTCACCCCGCTCAACTACATGACTCAAGGGCAAGGCGTCCCCAGTCTCTCCGTAGGGCCAAAAGGTCCCACCAGGGTGTAGTCACAGGCATACCACTTGATGTCACTTGATTGCTTGAAATTAAAATTAATAGTAATCAAAGATCCTTACACTTTGTGAGTAGAATGTAACAAATCACTCAATGTTTTGCTTTTTGCTTTTTACTTCAACTACTTTATTACTTTTAATGTTTGAGAAATACGTCCGAATTTGAATTGTACTTATAATTCATTATTTCAACCCACAATTAAGCCTTTTTTGAAGGGCTTTGTGGATGTTTTTTGTTGCAATTGTGCTTTTCTTTCTGTATCAGTGTATGTGACCAATAAAAAAAACTAAAAAATGCAAAATTAAAAATTAGCAAATACATCATAAGATGCAGACGATATTTGCCGATATATGTACTCATATCTTTTAGGAGTATTTCTGTTTGTTTTAGTATTTGTTTCCCTTGTAATCGTTCTAAATTCAAATGTTATTTAGTTGAGGGCTTTGCCACCGCACTTTCGTGCGACTGTGAGTGTATTGTAATGAATAACTGAATGTCACCCAAGTGAGCGTCTATTCTAACGACCGTAAGTCATTGTGAGGGTGTCATGGCATAGTGAGGGGGGTCAGGCACGTTAGTGGGGGGGGGCATCCCCCCTCTGTCAATATCGGCCCCCGGCATCTCATTACACACGGCCGTGTCATTGAACTACGCGTGCCAGAGCTGCCGGCTCGACACACCCGCGCGCTCATGGTCTGGGATACGAGGGACACCCGATCGTGGCGTCAGGTGGAGGGTCTTACCGAGATGGCAGACCAGACAATATCTACCAGTATTGTTGATTGGATTTTAATATTAGAGATGATGTATTGTTCGGTGTGTTTGTGAGAGAGAGAGAGAGAGAGAGAGAGAGAGAGAGAGAGAGAGAGAGAGAGAGAGAGAGACTGGGTTTCGCTCAGTTGTTATGACAGATGGACGATACGGTACGATTGAAGGTAATACTGGGCAGGCCACGACTGCTTCCTTCCACTGCTCAAATTAACAATACAATAACCTTTTGTCTCATCTTCCCAACATCCCATTCATCATTATCTCGGTTATCTTCAGAGCGCGTCATTATACCTACCCAATATAAATAAATGAGTGAATAGATCAATGATTAGATGAATGAATGAAAAGTAATAGGGCGAGAGGGGAGAAAGATGGCATGCTGGTAGACTATGCACAGAAGACAGAACTAGAGCGTTTCCCTGTCTCAGTCAATGATTCGGACACACTATGATAATATACGCAGATAGCTCCTACAGAATTATTCCCCGCCACTGTCTGTTAACCCGTAATTAACGGTGAACATAATATAATAAATTGATAACGATTGCTAATTTCGATAGCATATTTTACAGTTTGTTTACCTAGAAATGTGCACAGAAGTGTGAACCTAGCACCGAAACATGCACGCGGCACTTGGCACTTGGCGTTCCACCGCCGCCCCACAGGAAACACATTCCACAGCTTTCATGAGATGGACGTTAGTTAAGCCCCTTCAGTATCCGTACAATAACACATTAATCAAAAGAAATGCTTCTATAGTTTAGATGAATTCAAAAATGGTTACAAGCACATGTGGAATTGTTCCTTTTACTGATTTTTGAATATTTACTGATTCACTAAATGACATTTTTTATATGATGACATATTGAAAAAATCTGCCAATGTTCTTTACATCTGTCTTTACAATTCTATCCGAGATAATCAAGCTATCTGTGTTTCTACTTTCTTTCATTGTTGATTGTGATTCGTAGGCTATACTAACTAGACTACATTCATTGTGAAAGCAGAAAGTGATCGCACACAGAATTAGTTGTGCCTACGAAGAACCAAGGTTTACGTTTATGGCAAGAATGTCTGTGGATAGTTATATTTGGCCTCCAATTACTGTTCGTGCAAACAATAACAAGGAATCTTCTTCAATTCGTAAATGAAAAAAACATTTATAAATACATTTAGACGCTTCAACGTGCGTGAAAACGTGAGTAAACACGAACAACAACAACAACAACAACAACATCAATGAAAAGATTACGTCATTGAAATAGAAATTAGTGAATGACAAGATTCAAGTCATTCAAAAACCCACGTAAGATGAAACCACTTAACAGCTGTTTAATCGCTCTCTCTCTCTCTCTCTCTCTCTCTCTCTTTCTCTCTCTCTATCATCCATATGAAATGAACCCACACAAATAATATAATATATAATAATTCAATAAAGCAATCTCAATGTCAAACACAAATGAATGTGGGTTTTAATTTATTTGTGAATTATAAATTAGTTTGTAATGAATTGATTGAATCCAGATATAATTGTATTGGTAATTGTTGGTTGAAGCCTTATACGGTCATTCACAAGGCAGATCAAATGAGAATGCGCCTGGATCCAGGAAAAATATGACATTACATTCCGAGAAAAGTGATGCGTCATTCGTGACAGTCAAAGTGTATGAGATTTTCTTCATCAATCTCATTAAATTACAAATAATTATTTATGGAATTGGATTTTTTTCTTCATTCCTCAAAAGGTATAATGTTAATATCGATATCATAGCCGATAAAGTAGATCTGTACCTTCCGTAGATATACTTCTTGATCGGCTTTCACGCTATAACTCATGAGAATGCCCTGTTTTTATTTCAATATTATAGCATATACACACCGAGTGGTAACACACTGAACCGTCATTCAGGAGACCGGGGTTCGATTCCCGCCATGATCGACCATCCTGACAGGGGTTACACGTGGCTTCCCTCTGTCGTTCAGGTCAATATTGGAATGGTTCCTTAACAATAGGCCACGACCTAATAAAATAACCTTCCATCTCATCATCCCATCATCTCATTCATCATCCACCGACGCCAATAGATCGTAGCCATCAGTATAGTGCGACGTTAAAACCCAATATATCTCGGATGCAGGCCTATATCTAGCATACACACATAAACAAGGTGAAAACATGTCATCATTTCAAATGTTGAGAAAACTGCTCGTGGCTATAGATGAGTGTCAAGCGGAGGTTGTTGGAGTTGAAACGGAACAGCGGATAATGGGATAACGGGAACTGTTTACACCATCACATGAGCACGTAGTTTACTAGCGATTACTAGCCCTGGTTTCTATGTGTTGAACATCCCGTGGGCCTATTGAACTGTAAATAGCAGACGGCCTTCTCCACAGCATCGTCAGTGTTGACAGTCAACGAAATCTCCCAGTTCATCTTCGTACAGCCGAACATATAGATCAAGCAAATTGAAACTAAGGCTCCACTAAAATTGATATTCAACAGTAATTGACTAGAAACTGAAGATATTGACATCCAATATAGAAAGACCTTAGCCATCATGTATTTTCGAAAAGTTGTCTAGAAGAAAAAATACAATTAGGTAAAATATATCGATATAATCAAAGAAAGATTTTTTTCTAGCGGAATATAAAATTGAGGATTTATGAAAAAATCGTTTTCCCTGAAAGAAACAACTGTGAACACCCGAACCAGAACAGCGTGGATCACGCGAAGAAACGTACAACACGGACGGCTAGCACACAGAACCGTCATTCATGTGACCGGGGTTCGATTCCCGCAATGATCGACCATCCTCAAAGATGTTTTCAGCCTATAGGCCCCTTCTGTCGTGGAAATAAATGAGGTAATTAATATACGCGGTCACGGCCGTTTCCTTCCAACTATCCTAAATACCTAATAAAATAACCAAACATACATATTCCTATCACATCATTCACCGACGCCAATAGATCATGATTATTATTCCAGTACACTCGCAGTCATATCAGATGGTTCAATCCGAAATTGAAACTCCAATCTGAATGAAATGGACGCATTTTTAACCGTTAATTATTTCCATCTGAGTGAATGCGTGGAGAGCGTCTGCGCATAAGCACATTCAGTGCATATGACTTCTAGAGGATGCGTGGAGAGCGTCTGCGCATAAGCACATTCAGTGCATATGACTTCTAGAGGATGCATCTGAAGACCAGGCAAGACCATACTTCATAGAAACAATAAGAATAATAGAAATTGACATAAAACTTGAAGCTCGTAAAATCACCTATTATACATTCTGTATAAGATTATTGTTTATTTGACCCAATTCCATCTCTGTTCAGGCCAAGGTTCATCCATTTCATTCATACAACAACTTAGAGAATATAAACCGCACATTTTCCAAATTTGGTCAGCGATTGTGAAAGCGCTTCGAGCTGCACGCTGTATGCAATACAGTCTCAACGCGCTTCGCCAAAACCGTATTCAAATGATTCCACGAAGTCTCGGTGTAAGGTGTGGAGCTTGCAGGTAACAAAACGCGCAAAAAACTCGTTTCTACATTGTTTTACGTGGGCTGAGCGATGACGTGAGCGAGTGCGAGTGAGAGAGAGAGGCAAGATATGGGGTAGTGTGTGAGTGCGACAAGGAGAGATGGTCGCGATAAGTGAGAGTGAGAGAGAGGGAAAGTAGAAGTGGAGGAGAGGACAAATAGAGCAATAAGCAGAGACAGATGTATGGATAGGTGCTAATGAGTGAGTGACAGAGAGAGAGAGAGAGAGAGAGAGAGAGAGAGAGAGAGGGAGAGAGAGAGAGAGAGACAGAGAGAGAGAGAGACAGAGAGAGAGAGAGAGACAGAGAGAGACAGAGAGAGACAGAGAGACAGAGAGAGACAGAGAGGTAGAGAGAGTGAGAGAGTGAGAGAGAGAGAGAGAGAGAGAGAGTGCGACAAGGAGAGATGGTCGCGATAAGTGAGAGTGAGAGAGAGGGAAAGTAGGAGTGGAGGAGAGGACAAATAGAGCAATAAGAAGAGACAGATGTATGGATAGGTGCTAATGAGTGAGTGACAGAGAGAGAGAGAGAGAGAGAGAGAGAGAGAGAGAGAGAGAGAGAGGGAGAGAGGAGAGAGAGAAGTGTGTTAAGGAGAGTGCGGGACATGAGAAGATTGACAAGGGAAGATGAAATGTGAGTGATAGAGAGAAGGAAGAAGGTAGTGAGATGTACAAGTGCGACAAGGAAAGGCGATATGTACCGCGGGCAGCGACATCAACAGGCGCAGGATCACATGCCATGCCTTAAGAGGTCATATGCCAGGCATTGCAGTCGCCCAAGGCCACGTGTAGCTAGATTCATGCCACACAAGTGTGAGCAATTAACAAGCCAGGCGAGCATACTACTTGTTTAATTCATTCAATAATTAATTCAACATAGGAAGTTGATTTAATACTCATTAAACATCAGGAAATGGATGTTTCTTGAAAACAATCTGTTCAACATTAGGCCTACTATCCATGTGTAATGCAAAAGATTCACGGTGGGCATAGAGGAGTCTAGTTGCCGGTACGTTCCCTGTCGTATCTTCAGGGGGGGGGGGCTATTCATGGATATACCCTTATAGAAGGGTCAAACTCATCTCATGGTATTCAGCAAAGTAATTATCAAGAATATAAAATATTCTGGGCTGATCAAGGAGGATGTGCTGATGTGGAAGGAATTAAGAGGCAGAAAGTCAGTGGGAGGACAGAATAAAATGGAAGGAATTGGTGGAACAATTGGAAGTGGAAGAAGATGAGGAGGAAGATGAGGAGGAAATGCCAGGCGTGGCCAAACGGTTTCCAGGAGTCATGCGGCCCTAGTGATGGTGGGGATACCCACCCCCTGACCAATGTTTCAGTTGGAAACAGGGACGGATGATTATTATTTATCAAATATAATCAAGTGAATAAATATGTGAAATGTAGTATTTCTTGTATTTTGACACGTGGAAGATATCAACATTCGTTACTCTTAATACCAATGCTGGTAATGTCCGGATATATACCACAGAAACGGTTTCTACTTATAATGTGTTCCGGACGTTCGGAAACTTAAAGACTTATCTAATCAAAATGGGGTGGTAAGATCGCCCTTGTGGTGCCCCGTCCAAACGATCCTACCTCTCATCCATAGCCTTAATTGGGGAACGATCATTCTGTATCAAGTTTCGATATTATTGAAAAAAAAGAAAAAAGTGTATACAAGTACAAGGCAGAGTGTATATAAGAACAGGTCCGCATATGTTATAGGCCCAAGCACGCGTGCTCACCAAGCGTTGCCAACTGGCTGATGCATCCCTGCACTACAATTATCCCGTTGTTGTCCGAATAATTTAAATACACTATTTATTATTAATTGCTATACTATGATTTGAAGCAGCTATAAGCAGAGTTTGTATGTATAAACGTGAGATCAGGATGCCGCTTGAAATCACTCCAGTGGCATGTTGAATGTCGACCCTGGCGCTAGACTTGAATCAATAAACGGACAATTTTTGAAGTAATTTCAGAGAAGACTGGAATTATCATCATCTCAATTTCAGAAGTTGATCATTTATTTGCCATCCAGAAACCAGGGCTTTTAAAAAAAAACATCGAAACTTGATACAAAATCATTGATCCCCAATTAAGGCTATGGATAAAAGATAGGGTCGTTTGGACGGGGCACCACAAGGGCGATCTTACCACCCCATTTTGATTAGATAAGTCTTTCAGTTTCCGAACGTCCGGAACACATTATGTGTTTTCTATACTTGGTACTCTTTTCTGAGTGATGACGTCACAGGCATTACCTGATTCGGTATCGGAACATCAACAGATCAACTGTACAAGGGATCGGGTTCTGGATGCAAATCAATCATAGCTTCCGATGATGAGATATTGATTCAGATCTATACAGCTCCCTGTCCTTCAATCAGGGTAGAAAACTATCAAGTATGGGCCCGAATGTGTGTATACAGATTTACCGACGCATCACTGGAAATATGACTGGGATCTATTGGCGTCGATGAATGAGATCAATGTGGAGTTGGCCATATGTTGTTTTCAGATGATCACCATGGTAACCCAAACTTCCATACTCAGTGCCATCTATAGATACGTATCGAGCTCCCCAACAAGCCAGCCCGACTCGCGCGTTGAGCTCTCCACGCTAATCCATTGCCATTTTACCAACTACCCATGCTGCATGGGCTTGACGCCTCACGTATACTGATGACTGAGATCTATTGGCGTCCATGAATGAGCAAGATTAAATACTACCGGTATTCTTTCAGGTGTTTTTAGATAATGGTAAGGAGTCGGTCGCGGGCCTATTGTTGACCAACGTCCCAGTATCAACACAAATCCGAGGTAAGTCACGAAGAATGACGGTCCAGCGTGCTAGCCACTGGTCCACACAAAGCCATAATACCACTGGACAAGAAGCCATGTGAACGGCCAGACATGTGTACGTGTAGCTCGTATAATCAAACCATCGATTTCAGAAGCCTCGTAAAACCGTTGTTGTGGCTAGCAATGACGTCGACATGTATATCCACGAGAGATGAAGGTTACGAGCGACCGTCCGCCCTATCCCACACCTGAAGCGCGCGGGTGTTTCGCTCCTCACCTTGTGGTTGCAGGTTTATCGTCACTTGTATTTACATGTATTGTTATGCAAGCCGGCACGCATGTACGATTTCCAAGCGTTTCTCAGGCCACGTCTTCGACTCCGTCTCGGCCAAGCCACGGCCCGCGAGATCGGTGTAGCACCACGTCTATCTTAGGGGACGTCCAACACTTTGTTAGGTCACTTGCCCCCCCGCTCCCTCCCATCACAAATTGTCATACCCCTCCCCCTCGGACAAAAAATTGAAGTTAACATGCGGCAAAGGTACAATAAAATAATAAAATCAGAATATTAATTTCTTTATCTTTGCTCTTCCAGTACCAACATAATAATTATTCGATATGCATCTGCTGTTTCTAGGGTGGGTGTAAATATAAGAATCTATAAGAATGGCGCCAAATACATAGAACACAAAAATGGTACGTCACACAGTTGCCTTCCCCCCCTCCCTCCCTTGTAACACCTTGTCTCAAATCTTGACACCCCCCTTCCCCCCCTAAGCTGTGACGTAATTTATGGACGTCCCCTCATCAGGGAGTACGGATACGATAGGCCTACATTGGTGTCGGTGAATGAGATACAGTGGGAAGGAAGCCCGTCATTGAGGCAAACCCGAGGGGTTAGCAACTCCTGAAATCCCTTGAAATCTCTAAAAATCCCCCTGAAATCCCTTGCAATCGGAAATCATGTGTAGACCTATACCAAATTCCTAGTTGTTTACCCCTCGTACAAGCCGTTGCTAGGATACTCCTGGTGGGTCTCCCGAATGACAGTACAGCACGCTAGCGTCTGATCTACCTGTGCGAGTAGGCCTATAGTAGGGGAGAAGATATCTGATCAATGATGTTGATTACCAGCTTGCGAGAAAACTAAGGATCCCCCCCTCTTCAAATCTGCATTTATGCGTGCCCTCTGCCCCCCGCCCCCCTCCCCCCCCCTCAAAAATATAAGAGGAAAATTCAGAGAAGTTGCTCGATATTATTATCCTATATCTATAACCACAACAGAAGCAGGTCGTCTACCAACACGAACACAACTATAACACTAGACCGAGACGCGTGCCCGAGTGGTACACACTGAACCGTCATTCGGGAGACCGGGGTTCTATTCCCGTCATGGTCGACCATCCTGATAGGGGTTCATCGTGGTTTCCCTTTGTCGTTCAGGTTGATGCTGGGATGGTTCCTTAACAACAGGCCACGACCGACTCCTTCCCACCATTCAAAAACACCTAATAAAATAAACTTTTATCTCATCATCCCATTCATCATCCACCGACGCCAATAGATTGTATTCATCAGTATAGTGCGTCGTTAAAACCCGATATAAAAAAACACTAATAGCATAAGCAACACAGATATCACCGTTGCATTTGTATATGGCTGTGAATTATACATGTAACTAGTAAATTGTGCATTTTCAGGTCGCAGTTCGAATGAGGTGTATTTTGTCCCGTTATTTGGTTGGCAGCGACCCCATGAGAGAGACAGAGATCCGAGGTGTGTTGTGTGATTGTGGGCAGGTGGGGGGGGGGAAGTGACCAGATGTCACGCGTTTCTACGTGAAATAAACACAACAGTGGGCTCATCAGCATGCGTCGAGCCGCGAGAAGAGAAAACAGGGACGAGGTGAAGAGAGAGAGAGAGAGTGAAGAGCACCAATGGCATGGAGTGAAGAGAGAGAGAGAGAGAGAGAGAGAGTGAAGAGTGCCAATAGCATGGAGAATCGCAATATTGATGGACTTGTTAGTCTCACACACTAAACTGCTTGATAATTTAATTACCAGCTGCTCGTCGTAACCCCAAACTACCAGTGGGTCAGTGGGGTCGTCCAGCAAACAATGATACTAATATTATTCCAGTCCTTTTCCATCAGGTTTATGGCTTAACGACCGCCAATACGTTACATCAGCAACGACAATAATAAAGTGTAGAATTAGTCGGCAGTGACAGTGATCGGTCCTACTGTACGGTGATACAGAAACGAGTGGCAGTTGCTCGGATCTACCGACCATCTGGTCATGTGGTCAGTGGCTTGTTGTGGTCGCAACACAGGCGGACACAGATGAGACTGTTGTCGTTCACACCATTGTGGTGATAAGAGGACCACAACGTGCACAATATTGTGTTTTGTGTTTGTTTGCCTCAAACTTTTCAACCTGTTTAACATGTTCCAATTAGCAACAATCCGGTGTACACTTGGCATGAAACCCCCTTGAAATCCCTGAAATCTCTTGAAACCCCTGAAATCTCTTGGAATCCCTGAAACCTCTTGAAATCCCTGAAATCTCTTGAAACCCCTAAAATCTGTTGGAATCCCTTAAAATCCCTGAAATCCTTGAAATCTCTTGAAATCTCTGAAATCTCTTGGAACCCCTGAAATCTCTTGAAATCCCTGAAATCTCTTGAAATCCCTGAAATCTCTTGAAATCCCTGAAATCTCTTGAAACCCCTGAAATCACTGAAATGTTGAAATCAGGTGTCCACCATATTTGCGAGTTGTTAACCCTTCAGTTTACGCCCAACTTTCCTGGTATATATAGCTATGATCAAATATAACACATATACTATAACTCCATCAAATATATTCTTGTCCAAGGAATATATCATTGTCTTTGCTTCAAAACTGTTACTGATACGTATATATATATAGGCCCATATATAGGAAAGTATGGACAAGATTTGTCTTCCTGTTCGCTACAGCCATACAATACACACACGTGTATCGAATAGCATTGCCTTGTCTCTAATGTGGACACTTTACATCTCTTGGTCTGAAACGTGTTAAAGAAACAATATACATACGAATCCAACTGTGCATACACCGAGGCATCATTTGACCTTTGACCGTTGACTTGAGACCCGAACTAACTCGCACGAAATGTTGACCTGGCATGACCTCAGCACTTGTTTGCCATACGAAGAGTTACAGATCCTAGAGGAGTACACGAAATGTACCATTCGTGTGAATGAATATATGCAGGATCTCAATCTCATTCTGAGAACACAACTAAATCAGTGCAAGTTTGGTGAATACAAACGCTAATTAGACTGCAAAGTGACTTCTCAGCAATAACCCCAGAGACAGAACTACTGGAAAGATAGCGAGAAACAATCATTTGAGGGTCTTTTTGGCATTCATGGCAGCTATAGTCAACCCTCAAAAACTTCACAATGTTGTATAAGATGTATTTATCCGCCATTTCCCCTCAAATTGCTATGGCAACCTTAGATATGTCGGAAAGCACGTGATAAAGACATGTGTGACTTTCGATGTTATACTATTTACCAGCTATTTGCCCACACGTTGCCATGACAACGTGTTTTACGTCAGAAAAAAACGTGTGGTAAAGACGTGTGTGTGACGTTCGATTTTACCTTAGCTCGTTTCGTGCTATATTCCGTGTACGGTACATTGAACGTCTTTTCCGTGACGTGCACAACAGCCCTGTCGTCCGCCCTCCTCGTCAGACTCTCCGTCACCGTCCGCTCCTCCCCCCTCGTCAGCGTCGTCGTCTTGCGCACGACGCGCGTCGTTATAGACTTGGTGCCCGTCGCTGGGCGTCGCGCCGTTCGGCTCGTCTCGAGGTTCGAACTGTGAACCTCGGTGTTGAGGTGGCGTCGCGTGTACACGGCTTGCAGGTCGCCGATAGGGTGGCTGCCGTTGATGTCGTCGGGGTCGCCACCCTCGCGAGTACCGCGCACGAATAAACGATCGCCGGAAGTGGCGCCTTTCACGAAGCGGTACATCGACATTGTTATTTTAATTCGTTCACTTTGGTCCCATGTAATTAGGTTTTATTTGTATACTTAAATCTCCATGTAGCTGGAATTCCGACGATTGTTAAATGATGCTGAACTGGAATGTAACGTAGAAAAAATGGCATTCCTCAGAATATAGAACGAAATTTTCGAATTTCGATCATTCGATAGGGTAGGCCTACGTTTAACATTAACGAAGTAAACAGTGAGTATGAATCGAACTAGTATTCCATTTTCAAATATAGAACGTTTTACGAAATGTTCTATCAATATCAAATGAGAAGGGAAAACGGGTAATACATCACGAAAAGAAGGCGGTGGTGAGTATGAGTAGAACTAGTATTCTAATTTTTAAATATAGAACGTTTTTCGAAATGTTCTAACAATATTGAATGTAAAGGGGAGGGGGTAATACATCACGAATCACGTATAGGGAAGCATGACATCCGGTTCCGCCAGACCACATGAATGAACACAAATAGAATAGACAATTAAACGGCAATTCCTACAAGTTATTTTGATTACTTTGACGTTATTTTGTTGAAACGATAAACAACTCTGAGTAAACAGAGACGTTAAGGAACTTGCGATAATAGCTAGCCAAGAGATAGTCTAATTATGACTTATTACGAAATAGGTCAAAACACGATAACTTTGTAGACTAACTAACCTGTCAGTTGTTTTTAGAGCAACTTGAAAGATTAGTCAACACCACAGTGATGTAAAACGGATGTAAACAAACGTCAAATCGAGTCGATTATAAACGAAAACGAAATTGCATCGATTATCAATAAATTGGGTTACTACTTTTAATCTTTCCCAACTTCCAATGCCATATAAGTATTCTTTAATTCGACATCCAATCACAAATACAATCAACATGTATTATAAAGTGATGAAAAAATATATAGTAAAATTTCAAGCGTCTGTCGAAAAAAAAAACACGTTTTCAACACATCTAGGCCTAAAACACGTTTCACGTCAAAGTATCTTTTAAAAGGAACACTTATACTTTCAACCGCACGCACACTCTAGATCTAAATGAAATTCACCGCATCCAAATATATCGCCGAAAAATCAAATTATCACAACTCACATTGTCACAAACTCGCTCCAATGTGACGTTTCACACACACACATATGACTATAAACAGATCTCTGCCACTAATAAACAACAAGCGCTTGTTGGTCGCTAGGCGACTGACAACTGACTGACTGGTGTGAAGCTAGGTAAGAGCGGAGCCGGCACCAAAGCGAGACCGCGTTTTGCAAGTCAAGGTCTCGCACCTCTCCAGGCCGACAACTAATAATACCAATTCAGAAAATATCGCGTTACCAACATTGCTCATGTGGGAGAAAAACTGGGGTAGAAAAAAGTGTACGTGGTTGTGGTTATTTTTAGAGTTCGATTATTATCATCTGCGAACAGATGTTGTATTTGAAAATAGAACACAATTTCAAAATATTTTCGGTGACAAAAATGTTTAATAAATTGGAGCTCTAAAATCTAAATGTATAAAGTACAATCAAATAATGCGTTTTTAACTTCACACTGCTTTGAAAACCGGTAAGTTTCCGCCATATTCGATATTTTCGAACCAATTACTTCCATATATTCTATTTTGTAAGTGTCCAATATGTCTGCCGAGATTGGAACGAGCATATGTCGCTATCGGCTGCAAGTAACGTACCTCGGTGAGATGATATACAATGCCTTGCTTGGATTCTATATTTTGTAAGTGTCCAATATGGGCGCCGACATTGGAACGAGCATATGTCGCTATCGGCTGCAGGAGTAACGTATCTCGATGAGATGATATAGAATGCCTTGCTTGGATTCTATATTTTGTAAGTGTCCAATATGGGCGCCGAGATTGGAACGAGCATATGTCGCTATCGGCTGCAAGTAACGTACCTCGGTGAGGTGATATACAATGCCTTGCTTGGATTCTATATTTTGTAAATGTCCAATATGGGCGCCGAGATTGGAACGAGCATATGTCGCTATCGGCTGCAAGTAACGTACCTCGGTGAGGTGATATACAATGCCTTGCTTGGATTCTATATTTTGTAAGTGTCCAATATGGGCGCCGAGATTGGAACGAGCATATGTCGCTATCGGCTGCAGGAGTAACGTACCTCGGTGAGGTGATATACAATGCCTTGCTTGGATTCTATATTTTGTAAGTGTCCAATATGGGCGCCGAGATTGGAACGAGCATATGTCGCTATCGGCTGCAGGAGTAACGTACCTCGGTGAGGTGATAGAGAATGCCTTGCTTGGATTCTATATTTTGTAAGTGTCCAATATGGGCGCCGAGATTGGAACGAGCATATGTCGCTATCGGCTGCAGGAGTAACGTACCTCGGTGAGGTGATATACAATGCCTTGCTTGGATTCTATATTTTGTAAGTGTCCAATATGGGCGCCGAGATTGGAACGAGCATATGTCGCTATCGGCTGCAGGAGTAACGTACCTCGGTGAGGTGATAGAGAATGCCTTGCTTGGATTCTATATTTTGTAAGTGTCCAATATGGGCGCCGAGATTGGAACGAGCATATGTCGCTATCGGCTGCAGGAGTAACGTACCTCGGTGAGGTGATATACAATGCCTTGCTTGGATTCTATATTTTGTAAATGTCCAATATGGGCGCCGAGATTGGAACGAGCATATGTCGCTATCGGCTGCAGGAGTAACGTACCTCGGTGAGGTGATAGAGAATGCCTTGCTTGGATTCTATATTTTGTAAATGTCCAATATGGGCGCCGAGATTGGAACGAGCATATGTCGCTATCGGCTGCAAGTAATGTACCTCGGTGAGGTGATATACAATGCCTTGCTTGGATTCTATATTTTGTAAATGTCCAATATGGGCGCCGAGATTGGAACGAGCATATGTCGCTATCGGCTGCAAGTAACGTACCTCGGTGAGGTGATATACAATGCCTTGCTTGGATTCTATATTTTGTAAATGTCCAATATGGGCGCCGAGATTGGAACGAGCATATGTCGCTATCGGCTGCAGGAGTAACGTACCTCGGTGAGGTGATATAGAATGCCTTGCTTGGATTCTATATTTTGTAAGTGTCCAATATGGGCGCCGAGATTGGAACGAGCATATGTCGCTATCGGCTGCAGGAGTAACGTACCTCGGTGATGTGATATAGAATGCCTTGCTTGGATTCTATATTTTGTAAGTGTCCAATATGGGCGCCGAGATTGGTACGAGCATATGTCGCTATCGGCTGCAGGAGTAACGTACCTCGGTGAGGTATATGCAAGCAACTGCCAGGATTGTAGCTGGATGAGTACGACAGGCAATGTGGTTTGTGGCGTGTTGCTCTGGGGGAGGTTTTGCCTCTATATTTAGAGCAAGTATTTCCAGAACCCGTTCAAGGGAGGAACAAAGTGTGAACACTGTCGCGCATGACGTCACACTCTAGAGATCAGCTGATGACCTCTCCTCCACTCATTGCTGGGTCAACTCACCAACACGTCATTTCGTTAGCAATGCCGCGACAAGTTATCAAATCACTCACTGATCAAATGTAGGCTTACATCAATTTAATTACACGTATTTGGAAATTAATTCACTTACAGGCAATAAAACAATGAAATATTTAGGAATCAATAACTATATCAAATATTTTACTACATAGAATTCAAAAAATGAGATTTGAGAGGAATTGAAGAAGAAATTGAGAGGATAAAGATAATCTGATATCCAAATACTTCAAGATCTGATATACAAATACCTCATTTGGTTAATATACGATTACTCTGTGAACTCATCGACGTGTTTTCTATCTTGTTGTTTGCCTGAACTCCCAGCATCCGAAACCCTTCTCATCCCGACACGGTCTGTGACACCGGGAGTCGAACCCCGACCCTAGATCCTCCCCAAACAGTCGACTACAACAGTACAACAACCCAGATGGCGTTGTTACATCACAGACAAGCTATTGTACCAAGTAGGCCTATTCACAGAACCATAGGCGAAACATAGATAGCATATACACGAGAGCGAGAGAGAGAGAGGTATGTGGGATTGAATGATTGCAGAGGAAGTGGCCGTGGCCCTATTATGGTCCTACCCACACAGCGGTGCACTGGGGCTGAATGTGTAATGAGGAGGCGGGCGCGGGCATCGAACCCGGGACCATCTTCACACGTTGCAGGCTTTCGGCTGTGTGACCCTCACCTTTCACACTGGACCAACAATCAGTTATTCATATTGGGTTGAACGAAGCACTGCACTGGACCCTTATTCTCGAGATTATGAGATTATGAGATGAGATTATTTAGGTGGAATTCTGGTAATCTCACTGAAAATGGCTGATTGGTATTCCCGAAACACTAATTTCACATTTCATTCATTCCACATTTCACTTGGAAATGACCCACCCATTTGGTTAGTGAAATGTCAAAGTGAGTTGTAAAATATTATGCATAGCACTCGAGAAGGCTTTGCATCACTGCCACTAGGATAATTAACTAGGGAAGGCAGAGCATCCCATTTGTTTACATTATCATGGGTTGTTATTGGCTATAATATGCCAGTTCCCCAAAGGGTATCTCTCATATAATAAAAACAACTCCATTTCATATTTCACGATTTTTCATCTCAGGAACAGCAAAACGGTGAGAAGTGGGATAAAAAAAGTGGAAAGAGATAATAATCTCATCTCATTTCACTCATCTCATCTCATAATCTTATAATCTCAAGAATAAGACTACTGATGATCAGGATATATTGGCGTCGATGATCGATGAATAAAAATGATGCTTATTTCATTATAAACCGGTCGTTCGTACCCCCACATAGCATTGTTGGTGGGGTCGTTTACTACTTGAAAGAAAGATATTCTGAAACAATTAGGCCTACCCCTCCAACCAATTGATCCAGACAAGAGGAACAAATGGCACTTGATTAACTTGTTAAAATTATTCTACCAATTGAATCTGCATTGTTCCAACTAATGACGTCACGTTAACATCAGCCTGCTGTGCTGCCTCGAGGACCAGTGACGTCACTATAGGGAGATTAACACGTGGGACATCGCCTCTGTGAGCTATTATGACGTCACGTTAACATCAGCCTGCTGTGCTGCCTCGAGGACCAGTGACGTCACTATAGGGAGATTAACACGTGGGACATCGCCTCTGTGAGCTATTATGACGTCACGTTAACATCAGCCTGCTGTGCTGCCTCGAGGACCAGTGACGTCACTATAGGGAGATTAACACGTGGGACATCGCCTCTGTGAGCTGTTATGACGTCACGTTAACATCAGCCTGCTGTGCTACCTCGAGGACCAGTGACGTCACTATAGGGAGATTAACACGTGGGACATCGCCTCTGTGAGCTATTATGACGTCACGTTAACATCAGCCTGCTGTGCTACCTCGAGGACCAGTGACGTCACTATAGGGAGATTAACACGTGGGACATCGCCTCTGTGAGCTGTTATGACGTCACGATAACATCAGCCTGCTGTGCTGCCTCGAGGACCAGTGACGTCACTATAGGGAGATTAACACGTGGGACATCGCCTCTGTGAGCTATTATGACGTCACGTTAACATCAGCCTGCTGTGCTGCCTCGAGGACCAGTGACGTCACTATAGGGAGATTAACACGTGGGACATCGCCTCTGTGAGCTATTATGACGTCACGTTAACATCAGCCTGTTGTGCTGCCTCGAGGACCAGTGACGTCACTATAGGGAGGTTAACACGTGGGACATCGCCTCTGTGAGCTATTATGACGTCACGTTAACATCAGCCTGCTGTGCTGCCTCGAGGACCAGTGACGTCACTATAGGGAGATTAACACGTGGGACATCGCCTCTGTGAGCTGTTATGACGTCACGTTAACATCAGCCTGCTGTGCTGCCTCGAGGACCAGTGACGTCACTATAGGGAGATTAACACGAGACGCGAAGTGATGCGAGTAGATGAGCATGTGCGCGTGTTGAAGGGTCGGAACACCCGGCGATAGTGTTGAGAGATAGGGGAGACGGGCGACCGTGACCGTCGCAGACAACATGTGTAAACCCCACGAGTCATAGCTATTAAAGGAGTTCAGATGTTTGTTTTTCCTCGACGCCTCGCTGGCAGGAAGGTGAAAACTTATCGCGCAGCCACAATTGAGATTGTAACTCAATATATATGCAGGTAAAAGAAATTCACTTTAATGTATATTGCAATAATATTTTGCAAAAATAATAATTAATTTTGTCCAATCTGTACAATGATAAACTTTACATCTGCTGTCAATGGGAAGAAGTGATCATTGCCCAAAAGACTTAGTTCAAAGTGGAAGATATCAACATTCGTGTGTTTATACTAAAAGACTTTTATCTACGACGAAAAATTATGGTCACAGACAGCGCAGTCCTGGTGTTGAAGTTCATTAGTTTTAAATAATCAAAATGGGGTGGTGAGATCGCCCTTGTGGTGCCCCGTCCGAACGATCCTATCTTTCATCTCTCGCCTTAATTGGGAAACAATGATTTTGTATCAAGTTTCGATGTTATTAAAAAAAATATATATATATATATATATATATATATATATATATATATATATATATATATATATATATATATATATATATATATATATATATATATATATATATATATATATATATATATATATATATATATATATATATATATATATATCGATATTCCATATTTCATATAACTTATTTCACTATGTGTACAATTATATCGAGCAGGCCTAGGCCTAAATAGTCGATTTTGTTTATGGTGTTTGATGGTTCAAAAATAGTAATTTATAATTAATTAGACCAATTAAAATTGAAAGTGGAAATTAGTTTCTAGATTGGAGTAAATTGATCAAATTTGAGAGAAAGAAATGGCCTATAATGGAGATAATGCCGAAGAAACTGGAATAGATCGAGGGTTCGATTCCAGCATGAGGCATGTTATATATTGTTTACATCGCTCATTCGTATCCCCACATGACCTAACATTCGGTGGGGTCGCCAGGATAACGATCAATACAAAAATCTCACAACTGACGATATTCCATGTATGAGCGAGGGTCGGAATCAGCGTCAAAGCGTCACAAGAGGTCACTCATAATATGATTGTCGTAAACCCTCATACAAACAGTCGAAACTCCGACCAATATTGTTTCCTTCGCAAACCCCAAATATCAGAGTTAAGGGTACCTGGGGGTCAATTTAACGGAATGTAATTTTCTGATGACCTGCTTTCGAACGGGGCGCCTGAAGAGCATATACTGGAATAAAGATACTACCAAGAGTGAACGTGGCTTGGCGTGTTTACTTAGAAAGAAGATGGCCTTTCGAGGAAACGATCATAAGCTAAACCAAAACCCTTGACAAAAGCTCCTTTGTGCTCTTATCAATTCCCCGAGGAGGTAGCTTGATTACGGCATTCCTACATGTCAAGCCCTCCTTCACTCTCAGTAGTATCGCTATTCCAGTATTCCTCTTCAGCGCCCCCTACGACATCCCTACACGCCAAGCCCTCCTTCACTCTTAGTAGTATCGATATTCCAGTATTCCTCTTCAGCGCCCCCTACGACATCCCTACACACCAAGCCCTCCTTCACTCTCAGTAGTATCGCTATTCCAGTATTCCTCTTCAGCGCCCCCTACGACATCCCTACACGCCAAGCCCTCCTTCACTCTTAGTAGTATCGCTATTCCAGTATTAGATCTTCAGCGCCCCCTACGACATCCCTACACGCCAAGCCTTCCTTCACTCTCAGTAGTATCGCTATTCCAGTATTCCTCTTCAGCGCCCCCTACGACATCCCTACACGCCAAGCCCTCCTTCACTCTTAGTAGTAACGCTATTCCAGTATTCCTCTTCAGCGCCCCCTACGACATCCCTACACGCCAAGCCCTCCTTCACTCTTAGTAGTATCGCTATTCCAGTATTCCTCTTCAGCGCCCCCTACGACATACCTACACGCCAAGCCCTCCTTCACTCTTAGTAGTATCGCTATTCCAGTATTCCTCTTCAGCGCCCCCTACGACATCCCTACACGCCAAGCCCTCCTTCACTCTTAGTGGTATCGCTATTCCAGTATTCCTCTTCAGCGCCCCCTACGACATCCCTACACGCCAAGCCCTCCTTCACTCTTAGTAGTATCGCTATTCCAGTATTAGCTCTTCAGCGCCCCCTACGACATCCCTACACGCCAAGCCCTCCTTCACTCTTAGTAGTAACACTATTCCAGTATTCCTCTTCAGCGCCCCCTACGACATACCTACACGCCAAGCCCTCCTTCACTCTTAGTAGTATCGCTATTCCAGTATTCCTCTTCAGCGCCCCCTACGACATCCCTACACGCCAAGCCCTCCTTCACTCTTAGTGGTATCGCTATTCCAGTATTCCTCTTCAGCGCCCCCTACGACATCCCTACACGCCAAGCCCTCCTTCACTCTTAGTAGTATCGCTATTCCAGTATTAGCTCTTCAGCGCCCCCTACGACATCCCTACACGCCAAGCCCTCCTTCACTCTTAGTAGTAACGCTATTCCAGTATTCCTCTTCAGCGCCCCCTACGACATCCCTACACGCCAAGCCTTCCTTCACTCTCAGTAGTATCGCTATTCCAGTATTCCTCTTCAGCGCCCCCTACGACATCCCTACACGCCAAGCCCTCCTTCACTCTCAGTAGTATCGCTATTCCAGTATTCCTCTTCAGCGCCCCCTACGACATCCCTACACGCCAAGCCCTCCTTCACTCTTAGTAGTATCGCTACTCCAGTATTCCTCTTCAGCGCCCCCTACGACATCCCTACACGCCAAGCCCTCCTTCACTCTCAGTAGTATCGCTATTCCAGTATTCCTCTTCAGCGCCCCCTACGACATCCCTACACGCCAAGCCCTCCTTCACTCTCAGTAGTATCGCTATTCCAGTATTCCTCTTCAGCGCCCCCTACGACATACCTACACGCCAAGCCCTCCTTCACTCTTAGTAGTATCGCTATTCCAGTATTCCTCTTCAGCGCCCCCTACGACATCCCTACACGCCAAGCCCTCCTTCACTCTTAGTGGTATCGCTATTCCAGTATTCCTCTTCAGCGCCCCCTACGACATCCCTACACGCCAAGCCCTCCTTCACTCTTAGTAGTATCGCTATTCCAGTATTAGCTCTTCAGCGCCCCCTACGACATCCCTACACGCCAAGCCCTCCTTCACTCTTAGTAGTAACACTATTCCAGTATTCCTCTTCAGCGCCCCCTACGACATACCTACACGCCAAGCCCTCCTTCACTCTTAGTAGTATCGCTATTCCAGTATTCCTCTTCAGCGCCCCCTACGACATCCCTACACGCCAAGCCCTCCTTCACTCTTAGTGGTATCGCTATTCCAGTATTCCTCTTCAGCGCCCCCTACGACATCCCTACACGCCAAGCCCTCCTTCACTCTTAGTAGTATCGCTATTCCAGTATTAGCTCTTCAGCGCCCCCTACGACATCCCTACACGCCAAGCCCTCCTTCACTCTTAGTAGTAACGCTATTCCAGTATTCCTCTTCAGCGCCCCCTACGACATCCCTACACGCCAAGCCTTCCTTCACTCTCAGTAGTATCGCTATTCCAGTATTCCTCTTCAGCGCCCCCTACGACATCCCTACACGCCAAGCCCTCCTTCACTCTCAGTAGTATCGCTATTCCAGTATTCCTCTTCAGCGCCCCCTACGACATCCCTACACGCCAAGCCCTCCTTCACTCTTAGTAGTATCGCTACTCCAGTATTCCTCTTCAGCGCCCCCTACGACATCCCTACACGCCAAGCCCTCCTTCACTCTCAGTAGTATCGCTATTCCAGTATTCCTCTTCAGCGCCCCCTACGACATCCCTACACGCCAAGCCCTCCTTCACTCTCAGTAGTATCGCTATTCCAGTATTAGCTCTTCAGCGCCCCCTACGACATCCCTATACACGCCAAGCCCTCCTTCACTCTCAGTAGTATCGCTACTCCAGTATTCCTCTTCAGCGCCCCCTACGGCATTCCTACATGTCAAGCCCTCCTTCACTCTTAGTAGTATCGCTATTCCAGTATTCCTCTTCAGCGCCCCCTACGACATCCCTACACGCCAAGCCCTCCTTCACTCTTAGTAGTATCGCTATTCCAGTATTCCTCTTCAGCGCCCCCTACGACATCCTTACATGCCAAGCCCTCCTTCACTCTCAGTAGTATCGCTATTCCAGTATTCCTATTCAGCGCCCCCTACGACATCCCTACACGCCAAGCCCTCCTTCACTCTTAGTAGTATCGCTATTCCAGTATTCCTCTTCAGCGCCCCCTACGACATCCCTACACGCCAAGCCCTCCTTCACTCTTAGTAGTAACGCTATACCAGTATTCCTCTTCAGCGCTCCCTACGACATCCCTACACGCCAAGCCCTCCTTCACTCTTAGTAGTATCGCTATTCCAGTATTCCTCTTCAGCGCCCCCTACGACATCCCTACACGCCAAGCCCTCCTTCACTCTTAGTGGTATCGCTATTCCAGTATTCCTCTTCAGCGCCATCTACGACATCCCTACACGCCAAGCCCTCCTTCACTCTTAGTAGTATCGCTATTCCAGTATTCCTCTTCAGCGCCCCCTACGACATTCCTACACACCAAGCCCTCCTTCACTCTTAGTAGTATCGCTATTCCAGTATTCCTCTTCAGCGCCCCCTACGACATCCCTACACGCCAAGCCCTCCTTCACTCTTAGTAGTATCGCTATTCCAGTATTCCTCTTCAGCGCCCCCTACGACATCCCTACACGCCAAGCCTTCCTTCACTCTCAGTAGTATCGCTATTCCAGTATTCCTCTTCAACGCCCCCCACGACATCCCTACACGCCACGCCCTCCTTCACTCTTAGTAGTAACGCTATACCAGTATTCCTCTTCAGCGCCCCCTACGACATCCCTACACGCCAAGCCCTCCTTCACTCTTAGTAGTATCGCTATTCCAGTATTCCTCTTCAGCGCCCCCTACGACATCCCTACACGCCAAGCCCTCCTTCACTCTTAGTGGTATCGCTATTCCAGTATTCCTCTTCAGCGCCCTCTACGACATCCCTACACGCCAAGCCCTCCTTCACTCTTAGTAGTATCGCTATTCCAGTATCCCTCTTCAGCGCCCCCTACGACATTCCTACACACCAAGCCCTCCTTCACTCTTAGTAGTATCGCTATTCCAGTATTCCTCTTCAGCGCCCCCTACGACATCCCTACACGCCAAGCCCTCCTTCACTCTTAGTAGTATCGCTATTCCAGTATTCCTCTTCAGCGCCCCCTACGACATCCCTACACGCCAAGCCCTCCTTCACTCTTAGTAGTATCGCTATTCCAGTATTCCTCTTCAACGCCCCCTACGACATCCCTACACGCCAAGCCCTCCTTCACTCTTAGTAGTATCGCTATTCCAGTATTCCTCTTTAGCGCCCCCTACGACATACCTACACGCCAAGCCCTCCTTCACTCTTAGTAGTATCGCTATTCCAGTATTCCTCTTCAGCGCCCCCTACGACATCCCTACACGCCAAGCCCTCCTTCACTCTTAGTAGTATCGCTATTCCAGTATTCCTCTTCAGCGCCCCCTACGACATCCCTATACGCCAAGCCCTCCTTCACTCTTAGTAGTAACGCTATACCAGTATTCCTCTTCAGCGCCCCCTACGACATCCCTACACGCCAAGCCCTCCTTCACTCTTAGTAGTATCGCTATTCCAGTATTCCTCTTCAGCGCCCCCTACGACATCCCTACACGCCAAGCCCTCCTTCACTCTTAGTAGTATCGCTATTCCAGTATTCCTCTTCAGCGTCCCCTACGACATCCCTACACGCCAAGCCCTCCTTCACTCTTAGTAGTATCGCTATTCCAGTATTCCTCTTCAGCGCCCCCTACGACATCCCTACACGCCAAGCCCTCCTTCACTCTTAGTAGTATCGCTATTCCAGTATTCCTCTTCAGCGCCCCCTACGACATCCCTACACGCCAAGCCCTCCTTCACTCTTAGTAGTATCGCTATTCCAGTATTCGGGCCTACGACATCCCTACACGCCAAGCCCTCCTTTACTCTTAGTAGTATCGCTATTCCAGTATTCCTCTTCAGCGCCCCCTACGACATCCCTACACGCCAAGCCCTCCTTCACTCTTAGTAGTATCGCTACTCCAGTATTCCTCTTCAGCGCCCCCTTCGACATCCCTATACATGTCAAGCCCTCCTTTACTCTTAGTAGTATCGCTACTCCAGTATTCGCTCTTCAGCGTCCCGTAAGACATCCCTACACGCCAAGCCCTCCTTCACTCTTATTAGTATCGCTATTCCAGTATTCCTCTTCAGCGCCCCCTACGACATCCCTACACGCCAAGCCCTCCTTCACTCTTAGTAGTAACGCTATACCAGTATTTGCTCTTCAGCGCCCCCTACGACATCCCTACACGCCAAGCCCTCCTTCACTCTTAGTAGTATCGCTACTCCAGTATTCCTCTTCAGCGCCCCCTTCGACATCCCTATACATGTCAAGCCCTCCTTTACTCTTAGTAGTATCGCTACTCCAGTATTCGCTCTTCAGCGCCCCCTACGACATCCCTACACGCCAAGCCCTCCTTCACTCTTATTAGTATCGCTATTCCAGTATTCCTCTTCAGCACCCCCTACGACATCCCTACACGCCAAGCCCTCCTTCACTCTTAGTAGTAACGCTATACCAGTATTCGCTCTTCAGCGCCCCCTACGACATCCCTACACGCCAAGCCCTCCTTCACTCTTAGTAGTAACGCTATTCTAGTATTCGCTCTTCAGCGCCCCCTACGACATCCCTACACGCCAAGCCCTCCTTCACTCTTAGTAGTATCGCTATTCCAGTATTCCTCTTCAGCGCCCCCTACGACATCCCTACACGCCAAGCCCTCCTTCACTCTTAGTAGTATCTTTATTCCAGTATTCCTCTTCAGCGCCCCCTACGACATCCCTACACGCCAAGCCCTCCTTCACTCTTATTAGTATCGCTATTCCAGTATTCCTCTTCAGCGCCCCCTACGACATCCCTACACGCCAAGCCCTCCTTCACTCTTAGTAGTAACGCTATACCAGTATTCGCTCTTCAGCGCCCCCTACGACATCCCTACACGCCAAGCCCTCCTTCACTCTTAGTAGTAACGCTATTCTAGTATTCGCTCTTCAGCGCCCCCTACGACATCCCTACACGCCAAGCCCTCCTTCACTCTTAGTAGTATCGCTATTCCAGTATTCCTCTTCAGCGCCCCCTACGACATCCCTACACGCCAAGCCCTCCTTCACTCTCAGTAGTATCGCTATTCCAGTATTCCTCTTCAGCGCCCCCTACGACATCCCTACACGCCAAGCCCTCCTTCACTCTTAGTAGTAACGCTATTCCAGTATTCGCTCTTCAGCGCCCCCTACGACATCCCTACACGCCAAGCCCTCCTTCACTCTTAGTAGTATCGCTATTCCAGTATTAGCTCTTCAGCGCCCCCTACGACATTCCTACACGCCAAGCCCTCCTTCACTCATAGTAGTATCGCTATTCCAGTATTCCTCTTCAGCGCCCCCTACGACATCCCTACACGCCAAGCCCTCCTTCACTCTTAGTAGTAACGCTATTCCAGTATTCGCTCTTCAGCGCCCCCTACGACATCCCTACACGCCAAGCCCTCCTTCACTCTTAGTGGTATCGCTATTCCAGTATTCCTCTTCAGCGCCCCCTACGACATCCCTACACGCCAAGCCCTCCTTCACTCTCAGTAGTATCGCTATTCCAGTATTCCTCTTCAGCGCCCCCTACGACATCCCTACACGCCAAGCCCTCCTTCACTCTTAGTAGTAACGCTATTCTAGTATTCGCTCTTCAGCGCCCCCTACGACATTCCTACACGCCAAGCCCTCCTTCACTCTTAGTAGTATCGCTATTCCAGTATTCCTCTTCAGCGCCCCCTACGACATCCCTACACGCCAAGCCCTCCTTCACTCTTAGTAGTATCGCTATTCCAGTATTCCTCTTCAGCGCCCCCTACGACATCCCTACACGCCAAGCCCTCCTTCACTCTTAGTAGTATCGCTATTCCAGTATTCCTCTTCAGCACCCCCTACGACATCCCTACACGCCAAGCCCTCCTTCACTCTTAGTAGTATCGCTATTCCAGTATTCCTCTTCAGCGCCCCCTACGACATCCCTACACGCCAAGCCCTCCTTCACTCTTAGTAGTAACGCTATTCCAGTATTCCTCTTCAGCGCCCCCTACGACATCCCTACACGCCAAGCCCTCCTTCACTCTTAGTAGTATCGCTATTCCAGTATTCCTCTTCAGCGCCCCCTACGACATCCCTACACGCCAAGCCCTCCTTCACTCTTAGTAGTATCGCTATTCCAGTATTCCTCTTCAGCGCCCCCTACGACATCCCTACACGCCAAGCCCTCCTTCACTCTTAGTAGTATCGCTATTCCAGTATTCCTCTTCAGCGCCCCCTACGACATCCCTACACGCCAAGCCCTCCTTTACTCTTAGTAGTATCGCTATTCCAGTATTCCTCTTCAGCGCCCCCTACGACATCCCTACACGCCAAGCCCTCCTTCACTCTTAGTAGTATCGCTATTCCAGTATTCCTCTTCAGCGCCCCCTACGACATCCCTACACGCCAAGCCCTCCTTTACTCTTAGTAGTATCGCTATTCCAGTATTCCTCTTCAGCGCCCCCTACGACATCCCTACACGCCAAGCCCTCCTTCACTCTTAGTAGTAACGCTATTCCAGTATTCCTCTTCAGCGCCCCCTACGACATCCCTACACGCCAAGCCCTCCTTCACTCTTAGTAGTATCGCTATTCCAGTATTCCTCTTCAGCGCCCCCTACGACATCCCTACACGCCAAGCCCTCCCTCACTCTTAGTAGTATCGCTATTCCAGTATTCCTCTTCAGCGCCCCCTACGACATCCCTACACGCCAAGCCCTCCTTCACTCTTAGTAGTAACGCTATACCAGTATTTGCTCTTCAGCGCCCCCTACGACATCCCTACACGCCAAGCCCTCCTTTACTCTTAGTAGTATCGCTATTCCAGTATTCCTCTTCAGCGCCCCCTACGACATCCCTACACGCCAAGCCCTCCTTCACTCTTAGTAGTAACGCTATTCTAGTATTCGCTCTTCAGCGCCCCCTACGGCATTCCCACACGCCAAGCCCTCCTTCACTCTTAGTAGTATCGCTATTCCAGTATTAGATCTTCAGCGCCCCCTACGACATCCCTACACGCCAAGCCCTCCTTCACTCTTAGTAGTATCGCTACTCCAGTATTTGCTCTTCAGCGCCCCCTACGACATCCCTACACGCCAAGCCCTCCTTCACTCTTAGTAGTATCGCTATTCCAGTATTCCTCTTCAGCACCCCCTACGACATCCCTACACGCCAAGCCCTCCTTCACTCTTAGTATTATCGCTACTCCAGTATTTGCTCTTCAGCGCCCCCCACGACATCCCTACACGCCAAGCCCTCCTGCACTCTTAGTAGTAACGCTATTCCAGTATTCCTCTTCAGCGCCCCCTACGACATCCCTACACGCCAAGCCCTCCTTCACTCTTAGTAGTATCGCTATTCCAGTATTCCTCTTCAGCGCCCCCTACGACATCCCTACAAGCCAAGCCTTCCTTCACTCTCAGTAGTATCGCTATTCCAGTATTCCTCTTCAGCGCCCCCTACGACATCCCTACACGCCAAGCCCTCCTTTACTCTTAGTAGTATCGCTATTCCAGTATTCCTCTTCAGCGCCCCCTACGACATCCCTACACGCCAAGCCCTCCTTTACTCTTAGTAGTATCGCTATTCCAGTATTCCTCTTCAGCGCCCCCTACGACATCCCTACACGCCAAGCCCTCCTTTACTCTTAGTAGTATCGCTATTCCAGTATTCCTCTTCAGCGCCCCCTACGACATCCCTACACGCCAAGCCCTCCTTCACTCTTAGTAGTATCGCTATTCCAGTATTCCTCTTCAGCGCCCCCTACGACATCCCTACACGCCAAGCCCTCCTTCACTCTCAGTAGTATCGCTTTTCCAGTATTCCTCTTCAGCGCCCCCTACGACATCCCTACACGCCAAGCCCTCCTTCACTCTTAGTAGTAACGCTATTCTAGTATTCGCTCTTCAGCGCCCCCTACGACATCCCTACACGCCAAGCCCTCCTTCACTCTTAGTAGTATCGCTATTCCAGTATTCCTCTTCAGCGCCCCCTACGACATCCCTACACGCCAAGCCCTCCTTCACTCTTAGTAGTAACGCTATTCTAGTATTCGCTCTTCAGCGCCCCCTACGACATCCCTACACGCCAAGCCCTCCTTCACTCTTAGTAGTAACGCTATTCTAGTATTCCTCTTCAGCGCCCCCTACGACATCCCTACACGCCAAGCCCTCCTTCACTCTTAGTAGTAACGCTATTCCAGTATTCCTCTTCAGCGCCCCCTACGACATTCCTACACGCCAAGCCCTCCTTCACTCTTAGTAGTAACGCTATTCCAGTATTCCTCTTCAGCGCCCCCTACGACATCCCTACACGCCAAGCCCTCCTTCACTCTTAGTAGTATCGCTATTCCAGTATTCCTCTTCAGCGCCCCCTACGACATCCCTACACGCCAAGCCCTCCTTCACTCATAGTAGTATCGCTATTCCAGTATTCCTCTTCAGCGCCCCCTACGACATCCCTACACGCCAAGCCCTCCTTTACTCTTAGTAGTATCGCTATTCCAGTATTCGCTCTTCAGCGCCCCCTACGACATCCCTACACGCCAAGCCCTCCTTCACTCTTAGTAGTATCGCTATTCCAGTATTCCTCTTCAGCGCCCCCTACGACATCCCTACACGCCAAGCCCTCCTTCACTCTTAGTAGTATCGCTATTCCAGTATTCCTCTTCAGCGCCCCCTACGACATCCCTACACGCCAAGCCCTCCTTTACTCTTAGTAGTATCGCTATTCCAGTATTCCTCTTCAGCGCCCCCTACGACATCCCTACACGCCAAGCCCTCCTTCACTCTTAGTAGTATCGCTATTCCAGTATTCCTCTTCAGCGCCCCCTACGACATCCCTACACGCCAAGCCCTCCTTCACTCTTAGTAGTAACGCTATTCTAGTATTCGCTCTTCAGCGCCCCCTTTCGAACGGTATGAGATATCAGAATTCTGATAATGGAAAACACAGATTCGAGACGGTATGAGTATATACAGCTATACAACGTATGTATAAGCCAAGATGCATTGAGGGTTGCGTTGGTTTGCTGCCAGGAGATGGTGTTTTCACTCATTCGAAAACTCGTTCTATTTTATGAGTACTTTTCTGTGTAATATGGATTGCTGCTCTATCTGGTGGTGTTTTGTGGAAACGGCTGATAGGTTGTCAAACTTGATGCCAGCGAGGCGGCCTTGAACGTAATGTTAGTTCCTTATATATCACCACTAATCTACGCATGGTCAATAGTACTTGGAACGTGGACCGTAACATATTTTCAACATGGGAGGGATAGGAAGTGAAGACACCATCTCCAACGGGCAAACGCAACCCTCAATGCATCTTGGTATAAGCGTAGGCTTATAAGACAGCTAAAAAAAACATTTACTAGCTGTCGACGCTTGACAGTTATGCGACATGACTTGAATAGTTATAACTTATATTATCTTGAAGCTATTACAATTATCTGTGAAACTCGCGTATTGGAATTTCGATATCTCATACCTTTCAAAAGTTATCACCAGAAAACTGATATTTCGCTGAATCGACTCCCATCGAGTCTTCAACAATATGCAAGTGACGCCCAATTGTGACACGTTAATGATACGAGATCGAGCGCGGTGTGGGAGCGAGTCAATAGCCACACTAGTGTGGGAGCGAGTCAATAGCAACACTAGTGTGGGAGCGAGTCAATAGCCACACTAGTGTGGGAGCGAGTCAATAGCCACACTAGTGTGGGCAGACAGAGGTGTTGAGCGAAGGTGACAAAGAGAGAAAAACACAGGTAAAGATTTGATAGCATCCATGGAAATAGCCATAATGTGTAATATGGATGACAGCAAGTTTTGGTTCAAAGCAATTAAATCATTGGGAATATCATCTGTTCATTTTCATATAGGTATGGATTATTTTACCTCGACAATTTTTTTTTTTTCTAATAACAACGCAATTTGATACAAAATCATTGTTCCCCGATTAAGGCTATGGATGAAAGGTAGGATCGTTTGGACGGGGCACCACAAGGGCGATCTTACCACCCCATTTTGATTAGATAAAAGTCTTTCAGTTTTCGTGTAAGATCGCCCTTGTGGTGCCCCGTCCAAACGATCCCACCTTTCAACCATAGCCTTAATTGGGGAACAATGATTTGGTATCAAGTTTCGATGTTATGAAAAAAAAAGTTTCCGTGTTATAGGCCTAATGATTTTATATGCAATAATAAATCATATGTAATTTTATACATGTTTACGTGATGAGTACAAGTTGTTTTATAACGTCGTATTGAAAGAGAAGTAGAAACATACAATTTGTAGCCCACAAAATACATTTTCCCTTGATCAGTTGAACTATATTCTAATTCAAACCAAATTAGTTTGACCAATGAGAAGTAGTTATAACCAAGTGGGCCTACTACTATTTTCTCCAGAAACCAATATTTCTTCTTATTCGAAACAATAAATAGAATCATCCAGAGAGAATAAATTTCAATTTTTCATGATATAACCTATATATATATATTGTTCGTACATAAACCATTCAATTGTATACATAAAACGTCGTGTAATGGTACACTACATCTGATCACCATCAAGAAAATACTTGCTGAGTATAAATAGTCTTCATTTTATCCATTTTCCATGATACATATTAATAGTGACATCACACTGCATTAATAATTCATAATATAATCCAGACAAATGACTGGCTGATGACATCAAACATGCAATGTCAGTACACTACTTTATCGGCCCACGTGCGTGCGATTGCATAACTACCGGGCGCACCGATCAGAGCTACATGCAGCGCCATCTACCAGGACACGGGGCAAGTACACGGCATTCCACGGTGTACAGTCGCACAACGAGTAATGCAACAACAACAACAACAACAACATTCCGGTCAAACATGGCGGCTCGGGGTTCGATTCCCGCCATGCTCGATCATCCTGATCAGAGGGGCATCGTGTTCATGTTGGGACGGGATGGTTCCTTAGCAACAGGCCACGACCGACTCCTTCACACTATTCAAAGAGTTACTTGCAGGTTAACTCATTAGTACTACATTGTTCTATTCTATTAACTACAGTGTAAATAAATTTGAAAACAGTAGTTGGAAAAATTTAAGTTTTTGTAACCATCCAGACACGCTGTGATGAGTGGTTTATTCATTTTATTTATTCTATCAATTATTTAGCTCATTTAATATATTGTCCAACAAATCGGATTAATCCTTCCTTAGTAGGCCTACACGACCGTCAAGGTGCTTATGAGCTCAGTGGTTGATAGGAACCAATCAGAGAAGAGTATTCTCTGAGAATATAGGCCTACATGAGCTATTGACCGTCAAGGTGCTTATGAGCTCAGTGGTTGATAGGAACCAATCAGAGAAGAGTATTCTCTGAGAATATAGGCCTACATGAGCTATTGACCGTCAAGGTGCTTATGAGCTCAGTGGTTGATAGGAACCAATCAGAGAAGAGTATTCTCTGAGAATATAGGCCTACATGAGCTATTGACCGTCAAGGTGCTTATGAGCTCAGTGGTTGATAGGAACCAATCAGAGAAGAGTATTCTCTGAGAATATAGGCCTACATGAGCTATTGACCGTCAAGGTGCTTATGAGCTCAGTGGTTGATAGGAACCAATCAGAGAAGAGTATTCTCTGAGAATATAGGCCTACACGAGCTATTGACCGTCAAGGTGCTTATGAGCTCAGTGGTTGATAGGAACCAATCAGAGAAGAGTATTCTCTGAGAATATAGGCCTACATGAGCTATTGACCGTCAAGGTGCTTATGAGCTCAGTGGTTGATAGGAACCAATCAGAGAAGAGTATTCTCTGAGAATATAGGCCTACACGAGCTATTGACCGTCAAGGTGCTTATGAGCTCAGTGGTTGATAGGAACCAATCAGAGAAGAGTATTCTCTGAGAATATAGGCCTACACGAGCTATTGACCGTCAAGGTGCTTATGAGCTCAGTGGTTGATAGGAACCAATCAGAGAAGAGTATTCTCTGAGAATATAGGCCTACATGAGCTATTGACCGTCAAGGTGCTTATGAGCTCAGTGGTTGATAGGAACCAATCAGAGAAGAGTATTCTCTGAGAATATAGGCCTACATGAGCTATTGACCGTCAAGGTGCTTATGAGCTCAGTGGTTGATAGGAACCAATCAGAGAAGAGTATTCTCTGAGAATATAGGCCTACACGAGCTATTGACCGTCAAGGTGCTTATGAGCTCAGTGGTTGATAGGAACCAATCAGAGAAGAGTATTCTCTGAGAATATAGGCCTACATGAGCTATTGACCGTCAAGGTGCTTATGAGCTCAGTGGTTGATAGGAACCAATCAGAGAAGAGTATTCTGTGAGAATATAGGCCTACATGAGCTATTGACCGTCAAGGTGCTTATGAGCTCAGTGGTTGATAGGAACCAATCAGAGAAGAGTATTCTCTGAGAATATAGGCCTACATGAGCTATTGACCGTCAAGGTGCTTATGAGCTCAGTGGTTGATAGGAACCAATCAGAGAAGAGTATTCTCTGAGAATATAGGCCTACATGAGCTATTGACCGTCAAGGTGCTTATGAGCTCAGTGGTTGATAGGAACCAATCAGAGAAGAGTATTCTCTGAGAATATAGGCCTACATGAGCTATTGACCGTCAAGGTGCTTATGAGCTCAGTGGTTGATAGGAACCAATCAGAGAAGAGTATTCTCTGAGAATATAGGCCTACATGAAACTATCAGAAGGTCAAGTTGTTGGGATGACTTTTTCATAATTACTACATATAATAATAATTATATATTTAATATTCAATATTCAATGGTTGATTATTATCATTATTATTATTATATGATCGGAAGTATTTGTTGAATTTGGAGAAACTTGTGAGTCAAACTTAATCACGGAAGTACAAAGTTCAACCATTGTTTTCTCATGGTACTCTTTGTAGGATTCTCAATCAGAAAAATTCTATAATGCCAGGAAAGTTGATTTCAAAATATTTTCCAATTCAAGAGATCGTCATAGAAGTTGTTCATTGCTTACATTTATTGTAAAGATGAATACAATTCAATGAATACGTGTATTCGTGAATATTAATCGAAGTCTAATTTGAAAGCTATTCAATCTGAGACTTGATAATCTGAATAGTCTTGACCGTTCGCCGGTAACTTGTGCTCTATGTACCTTATAGCCCACGATTGTACTGAGATTGTACTGAGATTGTAATGAGATTGTACTGAGATTGTACTGAGATTGTACTGAGATTGTACTGAGATTGTACTGAGATTGTACTGAGATTGAACTGAGATTGTACTGAGATTGTACTGAGATTGTACTGAGATTGTACTGAGATTGTACTGAGATTGTACTGAGATTGTACTGAGATTGTACTGAGATTGTACTGAGATTGTACTGAGATTGTACTGAGATTGTACTGAGATTTTACTGAGATTGTGTGAGCCGCATCAGATGACAGACTAGAACGAAGCATCGTACAAAGATATGCATGAAGTGACATTATCAGGAAATCAATTGTATACAAAATATTCATCTAGGCTATAAAATAAATTATTCAGTAAGAAATGCTTCAATTCGGATTTGAATCCAGTTCTGTTGTTGCTTTCTTTCAACTCTCTGGAAAGATGATTACATATCTACATTATAGATACTGCGTGAGATACAATATCTCACACGGCCCAATTTCTCACATTCAGGGTCATGTTTTATGTCATTAAACTAATTGAAACGAGGGGATGAATTGATCCACATTTCAACTCGACAATATTAGGCCTACTGATATTTTCACGTCAACATTCAGTTATTGCTTTACGTCAGGTTTTATGACACGTAATTGGATGTTGTATTCCATTTGATTATCCGGAACACGGATTGGAGTGAAGGTCGGAGACCAAGAAATGTCTTGTAAGTAAAATTGAAACCACTGACATCACACATTAATAACAGCTTTCCGTTATTTCCAAACAAACTATAGTGTTTACCACTTTAATCAACCGACTTATAATCGTTATTTCAAACACCAGTTTGAGTTTTATTTTCATGATAGAAGTTCTATATATGGTCAAACAGCAAAAATGCGAAGCGAAAAACATCTAGCAGGCATGGATATTCTTTGCGTGGCTAATCATAAATAAATCAAGCGAAACAAAAAAATGACACAATATTTATTCAAATTCTTATCAAAAATGTTAATAAAATTAAAAATTAAATTTGGAATATTTGTCTATACCATTTCATTCGAGATGTGATTTCAGTTTCTTACCTTTTTGCATCCCTGTATTGTTTCGTTTAGCCAGAGATAAAATGGCCGCAAGGAATACACAAAAAGTAGAACATTTTGATTTGAAATCACTTGGAAAAATCAAAGACAATAAAAAATTCCAGTTGATATTGTTCTGCCCAGATTTAGTATATTGTAGGCCACAAAAAGAACTGTCCATTAGGCATGCTACAAATATCTCACCGAAGTTACTGCGTTTATTACATAACTTCCTGCGTTAAGAGTCCACGAGAGTTAATTGGTGAAATATCAATTTGTCATAACTTTTGAACGGTATGAGAAATCACACTTTTAATACGCGAGAAACACAAATATTCCCAACACCTTCAAGATGGCACTCGTCAACACAGTTCAGCTTATAAGGTTTAATTTTCAGATATACGTCAATAATGACATATTAGCTCCAACTGTAAATATTTGTGGAAATGGCAGAATACAAAGTAAGTAATTTTATTAAATCACTTTGACAGTAATTAAGACACCTGTACTGGACTTTTGATTTCTCATACCATTCAAAAGTGATCACGGAAAAAAGTGATATTTTTCTAAATCGCCTCCCATGGACTCCTAACCAAGGGCTAGACAAGTACTATTGATGTCACAACGTCCAATCTGGAGAAAGATCAGCTAAAGAAGTGGAATGCGTCGCATCAAAAGGCAAACGTATCGAAGTGGGATGTCAAATCACTGCAAGTGAACCACTCGTTCAAGGCCTAAATGATCCACGCAATCCCAAGTGTGACCTAGTCCGTGTTTTTTCACTATTCGAATTTATCATCTTCATAACAGGTAAGTCGAGATTGTGATCGTTTACTACCAGTCAGATTTGCATGTAAATGCGTGTAATTTCATTACTATCACATACTAGTCTAGTGTATAATATTATTCAGTAACTATCAATTGCCAGGAATTGACGACAGCCAATAAACAGCTCGCCTGCTCGAGGCTTGGCCACAGTGACAGGCGATGGAAAATAACCACTCAGTAGGCCTAGTTCAAGATCGGAGTTGGCTGGGGTGAAAAATCAGTTTTAACTCTTTACACCTCATTTCAACGAATTTTCAATGAATCATTCTAATTTAATATTGTAATAATAAATAATTTAATCAATTCAATACTAATAATTATCAAGGCAACACAAATCTATTCAACAGGCCCACATTTGGCATCCTTAATTTCCATGGCAACGTTTCATGGTATGGATGGTACTATTGCCCATGTTGATCAAATGATGAGATGGAGGAAGGAGGGGGGGGGGGGGGCAAATATATAATTGTTGATAAGGAAATATAAAAAAGTCCAAACAGAGCAGACGTATCGTATAAAACATGGAGAGTTCTTTCTGTGGCTACCATTAATGACCCTACAAATTGTTCCTATACAAAAAAGTTTGCAAGATCAAAAATCGAGCCAACGTATTTAAGACAGTCATTGATAATTCAAATTTCCACAAACTCGGATTCTTTTCACCATAATATTTGTTGAGTGTTGATAACAATGATATAAACTTCTTCCCGAATTACAGATCGAGTCGACTCATGATCATGTTGATCATTTAGATCTCTTCGAACACTTTGTGTCAGCATAGCTTGCTAGCAAGAGACATGTCATTTCCTCGAGTACATCTACTGGTGGTTGCATTGTGGGCGTGGCACAAACAGTGGCGACAAGTGAGACATTGCACAGGACTTGGACCAAGAGGAGGCAGCCGGCTTCTACCCTGTACAAACTTGAGCTATTCCACACAAGCAGTGGTAACTCAGACAATTAACTGTTCGAACATTTGTTTCTTTGGCCGAAAACCGCCAAGTCCATTGTATAAATGGACAGTGAGACTCGATGCTACTTTGATGAACAATGCAGTTCTGTTTCTGATCAGCTGACAGCATGACGGCAGGCGGAATAGCAAGCAGCCTCCTCCCGTAGGAACAAGTGTTCGAGACGACGGGTTCCTACCTGGAAGTGGAGGATGATGGTCCAGATGAGGCCCAGGATCAGCTTGGGGTTGCCGTCGACGATATCCTCCGCTCGGATGTTGACCAGCTTGATCTGTAACAAGGACAGGAGAGTTAGCAGGCTGCTCGGTTAGCTCAGTTGGCTAGAGCAGTCGCTGGGACGCTACACAACACTTGTACTTATTTTACAAACAGCATTTTTCAGAAGAATTCAAGAATAAGAAGATCAAGATCAAGACCCTATAATGACGATAATGATTGTCTTCATTTTTGGTTATAGTGAAATAGCAGTGAAAAAAGCAACGAAACAAAAGGGATAAAGGATAATAATAATAATAATAATAATAATAATATTAATGATAATAATATTAATGATACCAGTGATATATGATAGTGACATCATAACCGCAAAAAAGTCTATATTCAGTATTGACTTTTGTTGCTGTTATGATGTAAATCATTTACCCATCACCATATAAGAAGAAGAGTTGAGATTTGTTTCCCTACTGTGAATGTTTCAATTGTTTTTTAATCCTGGCTGGCATTATTACCCCAGATTTATTGTTTGTTAAATTGAGTTTCATTGATGCAAACTATTTGCTGGGGTTGGTAAGACCTGAACTATAATGAGCAAGCGTCGTTAAACTCAATACAGACAATGGGGTTGGTAAGACCTGAACGATCCTGAGCATGCGTCGTTAAACTCAATACAGACAATGGGGTCGGTAAGACCTGAACGATCCTGAGCATGCGTCGTTAAACTCAATACAGACAATGGGGTTGGTAAGACCTGAACTATAATGAGCATGCGTCGTTGAACTCAATACAGACAACAAATGAACAGAATTCAATGTCAGTATATCTGGCTGTCGAGTCATTGTAAGATGACATTCTGGTCGAAGCTTCCTTAAGCTTGAATGTGGGCCTAAGTGGTTAACCGATACTTGGTAATTAGCAACAAGACAAATAAATCATCTTTGAAGAAAAAACAAAATGCCAAACCAATTAGTTTGTAAAGAACGTCTATCAATCACCAAATGTAGATCACCAGTCAGCACTAATCGATCACCGACTTGATATCACCAAATAAAGACTAACTGCAGATTAGCTACCATAAAACAATGAGTGGCAATTCATTTCAAACAATATTTTGCCTACTAAATCATAATCTGCCAGTTGTGTGCACTTTTGTTTTATGATCTGGATATCGGAGGGAGGGGGGAGAGGGAAGGGGGGGAGGGGGAGGGGGGAGGGCTTTTCTGTCCATATATGGTACAATCTGAAGAAGACGTTGATCTTATCCGATCAGCTCAACGAAACATCCACAACCACCTGACCTGTTGACCAATCAAGCACTGGCGGCCGGGCGTTTCGACTCATTGGAGCGGCCCAGGCTTGCAGCTCCTATTATGGTTCGCATTGCACGCAAACAACCATAAAAATGGCACACGAAAAAAGCAGTCCAGAGTTTCGAACAGTGGAGCTCGCCCAAGCATGTCATCCCGCCAGAAGAAACGCTGTTGCAGGTGTAATGTTTCTGTGGTTACGGCAGGTCAGGCGCGATCAGCAATAATATTCATAACATAAGGTAGCAAAAACCTGGACGAAAAATAGAATATATTTCATTTTATAGTTACTTATAA
The DNA here is from genome assembly GCA_964007535.1 of Brachyptera risi. Classification (NCBI taxonomy): domain Eukaryota; kingdom Metazoa; phylum Arthropoda; class Insecta; order Plecoptera; family Taeniopterygidae; genus Brachyptera; species Brachyptera risi. The sequence continues at coordinate 2,516,201 of OZ023337.1, forward strand.
CGACCTCACCAACAGCTAGGTTATACGGGGGTACGAATGAGCGGGTGATGGTGAAAGGATGAAATGATGATGAGTGAAAGGACGTTCACAAAAACCCATGCCTGCTGCGGGACTCGAACCCACGCCTGACTCGACTACACAGTGCGCGTTAGCTGCATGAGCCACGGGGACGGTTGAATATGCTGTACCAACACAGTTCACTCTTGGGGCTGCGCTAGAATAAAGGCAGCCGCCCTTCATTGGACCACTGGTCTGTGTCATCACATGCGGATGTTGTTGTTGTTGTTGTTATTGAACTAACTGATTCACCCCTATCTAACTAACTTAATCAACCTAACTCAACCCAGACAAACCTAATTTATTCCACAATATGTTTCAAATGATATATTTAGTTTCATACTGATTTATATTTGGTGACAATTGGATACACAGAATTTTACCCAAACATGTCTTGATTCTAGTTTCACCACAAAAATCACTTTTTGACAAATTCACGCCAAAAATTTGGAACAGAAATATAATGGGAGAAAAGTCCAGGAATTGTGAGGAGGAAAGAAGTGTTTTATGCGCTTTTCCAGGGTTTGTTGACACTTCGAGGAAGATTGGTGATGAGAGTTGTGAATAAGACACTGTTTCAGTATGCAGGTCGCGAGAGAGAGAGAGAGAGAGAGAGAGAGAGAGAGAGAGAGAGAGTAGAGCTCACCTTTCTGTATCGGAGGAAGTCGAGCGCTATCTGGACGTTCTGCAGCATGTGGAAGCGCATGCGCCCTCGCTCTCTCGGCTGGAACAAGACCACGTGATCAGATTAATACACTTCACATCAGCTGCATTTCTCTTAGAGCATATAGACTAGTAGAGAGCGCACATGCGGGGTCACCTCACAGCGTACCAATATACACATAACATATTCACACACAATATATACATATAAGAATAACACGAAACATAATGTGAATATTTATTATGGATCGACAGTGTTTTGGGTGATACTTCTCCGAATGGTAGAAAACAGATTCACTACAATATGTTCGGACAGTAAGTCACTAAGAACATTTTTATGTCCGCTGACACTGACATTGATACTATGCATGGGTATAGGTTCCCGTTGAAAGTGGTTCGACTTGGGTTCAGCTTTGTACACGAGCGGGTTGCCGGCCACCCTCCGATTAGTTCGGGAGGGTTCGGCTTCGTTCGGGAGGATAGTCTAGTTGTAATTTTCACTGCTAGAGTGCACCAGTTCTCGATATATAAGCTCGAGGTTAGGACACCAACCTGACCCAATAACCTAACCTACTGTCCGCAATCTGACTTTGTCCACATAATTGACCATGTTCCTTCAAATATAAACTCTGGAGGAACTAATTTGAAAGAATGAAATGCCAAGTCAGAAGCGGGATGCGATCAGAGCTCCCTGGCATGGGAGTCAGCCGTGCTAGCCATTGAGCTGCAGTGTTAACACTGCTTATAGGAGCGTTATTCTAGCCATTTCTTTCATCTCAGCCACTCAGGCTCGGACAAAGCAGCCGAACACTCCCGAACGAATTCGGAGGGTGGCCGGCGACCAGCTCGTCTTTGTACGGGTAGGCCTATTGAATGATCTGTATCGATATAGATCTATACTTGTTTCCACGAGAGATAAAGGTCGCATGACAAACACAAATACCACCAAGTCATTCGTATGACTGAAGTATTTTTTCAGTGTCAATGATATTTCAGGAAGAGATTCACGTTTGAAAACACAACTACATCTTTGAAAGCATTGCAATATTTATATAGTTGCAATGGGGTTCCTCCACAATCTCTATTAATATAATACCATGATAAATTGTGTGGTGAGTGAACAGCATTTGACCGTTTTTTTTTTCGAATTTATTTTCCGTCATACAATCCGTGGGATTTTTCAATAATTGGTGAAAATTTCGACAAAAAAACTGCAGTGAAAATCCAAAATATATCTAGGCTCACAGTTCTAAGTGAGATGTTGCTTGGAACTGAAGAAAATAGTTTCACAAATTGATTAGGAAAACCGTGTGACCTGAGACATATGACCTCTGCGATCTGTGACCTCTCCAGTGCGTGAAGAAAATCGAACAGCAGAAAGGCACAGGCCTTACAAAGCTACGTATACGAGTGGCATGTGAGTCTTCTCATGGAAATAGGTATACGAAATACAAATATATGGTTTTATATCCAACAAAATAAATAAATCCACGGTTCATATTTTCGAATATTCAGTTGAATGTAGTCTAGTGTTAGGTGACAACACGAGATCATAGCTCTTCACATAACTATTGTGACTCTTTCGAATTCAAGGTTATCAAATTATTTCACTCGTAAATAATTAACATCAGCCCAACTGCTATTAGACTTCCGTGTCAAATCTTGTTAGTAATTACGAACTGCAAAGGTAATTTCACACACTTGTATAATAATTACCGAGTGATAAAATAAAACCACATTTAATTACAGAAAGACCAAAGTCCTTCAGATGTAACCGGTGCAACGCCTGCAAATATATCAACTGCAACCTGTGCTACACCACTCGATTTCGATACGTCACACGCTGGGTGTGATAATGATAAGGACCTCAGGACCACAATCAGGACCTAGTTGGAGCCTGACTACACAGTCAAGTCAAGTCGAGCCTTCACTTCGAGACTTATTGAGGACTCGGAGAAGGAGGGCGCACATAGCGTAATTCGGCATCATGAGAAGTAAGATTGGCGATTCAAAAAACCGGCACTTTCACCTATTAGGGATTCTCTAAGCCTGGCACTTCCACCTATGTATAACCAAGGGCGAAATTGTACCAACAGATTCACAAAACACGGCACTTCCACCTATGCATAACTATGAGCGAAATTCTACGACCGGCGATTCTAAAAACCGGGCACTTCCACCTGTGTATAACAATGGGCGGGATTGACGAGCGTATACTTTGTGCCGTCAAACAGTTCTTCAAGAAAAAAATGGGCCTAATGCTGAACTGATTAATGATTTGAGATTGACGAATGGAAAATGAAAGAGAATAATAAAGTGAAGGGAAGGAGTCCATTATATTGGCCTTGTATAGACTCGAGTTGGAGCCCAAGAGTGGAATACTGTGTCATGGACCTATTAGTGGCAACAATCCCTCATAAAGTGAAGGGAAGGGGTCCATTATATTGGCCTTGTATAGACTCGAGTTGGAGCCCAAGAGTGGAATACTGTGTCATGGACCTATTAGTGGCAACAATCCCTCATAAAGTGAACGGAAGGGGTCCATTATATTGGCCTTGTACAGACTCGAGTTGGAGCCCAAGAGTGGAATACTGTGTCATAGACCTATTAGTGGCAACAATACCTCATAAAGTGAACGGAAGAGGTCCATTATATTGACCTTGTACAGACTCGAGTTGGAGCCCAAGAGTGGAATACTGTGTCATGGACCTATTAGTGGCAACAATCCCTCATAAAGTGAACGGAAGGGGTCCATTATATTGGCCTTGTATAGACTCGAGTTGGAGCCCAAGAGTGGAATACTGTGTCATAGACCTATTAGTGGCAACAATCCCTCATAAAGTGAACGGAAGGGGTCCATTATATTGGCCTTGTATAGACTCGAGTTGGAGCCCAAGAGTGGAATACTGTGTCATAGACCTATTAGTGGCAACAATCCCTCATAAAGTGAACGGAAGGGGTCCATTATATTGGCCTTGTATAGACTCGAGTTGGAGCCCAAGAGTGGAATACTGTGTCATAGACCTATTAGTGGCAACAATCCCTCATAAAGTGAACGGAAGGGGTCCATTATATTGGCCTTGTATAGACTCGAGTTGGAGCCCAAGAGTGGAATACTGTGTCATAGACCTATTAGTGGCAACAATCCCTCATAAAGTGAACGGAAGGGGTCCATTATATTGGCCTTGTATAGACTCGAGTTGGAGCCCAAGAGTGGAATACTGTGTCATAGACCTATTAGTGGCAACAATCCCTCATAAAGTGAACGGAAGGGGTCCATTATATTGGCCTTGTATAGACTCGAGTTGGAGCCCAAGAGTGGAATACTGTGTCATGGACCTATTAGTGGCAACAATCCCTCATAAAGTGAACGGAAGGGGTCCATTATATTGGCCTTGTATAGACTCGAGTTGGAGCCCAAGAGTGGAATACTGTGTCATGGACCTATTAGTGGCAACAATCCCTCATAAAGTGAACGGAAGGGGTCCATTATATTGGCCATGCACAGACTCGAGTTGGAGCCCAAGAGTGGAATACTGTGTCATAGACCTATTAGTGGCAACAATCCCTCATAAAGTGAACGGAAGGGGTCCATTATATTGACCTTGTACAGACTCGAGTTGGAGCCCAAGAGTGGAATACTGTGTCATAGACCTATTAGTGGCAACAATCCCTCATAAAGTGAACGGAAGGGGTCCATTATATTGGCCTTGTATAGACTCGAGTTGGAGCCCAAGAGTGGAATACTGTGTCATAGACCTATTAGTGGCAACAATACCTCATAAAGTGAACGGAAGGGGTCCATTATATTGGCCTTGTATAGACTCGAGTTGGAGCCCAAGAGTGGAATACTGTGCCATGGACCTATTAGTGGCAACAATCCCTCATAAAGTGAACGGAAGAGGTCCATTATATTGACCTTGTACAGACTCGAGTTGGAGCCCAAGAGTGGAATACTGTGTCATAGACCTATTAGTGGCAACAATCCCTCATAAAGTGAACGGAAGGGGTCCATTATATTGACCTTGTACAGACTCGAGTTGGAGCCCAAGAGTGGAATACTGTGTCATAGACCTATTAGTGGCAACAATCCCTCATAAAGTGAACGGAAGGGGTCCATTATATTGGCCTTGTATAGACTCGAGTTGGAGCCCAAGAGTGGAATACTGTGCCATGAACCTATTAGTGGCAACAATCCCTCATAAAGTGAACGGAAGGGGTCCATTATATTGGCCTTGTACAGACTCGAGTTGGAGCCCAAGAGTGGAATACTGTGTCATAGACCTATTAGTGGCAACAATCCCTCATAAAGTGAACGGAAGGGGTCCATTATATTGACCTTGTACAGACTCGAGTTGGAGCCCAAGAGTGGAATACTGTGTCATAGACCTATTAGTGGCAACAATCCCTCATAAAGTGAACGGAAGGGGTCCATTATATTGGCCTTGTATAGACTCGAGTTGGAGCCCAAGAGTGGAATACTGTGTCATAGACCTATTAGTGGCAACAATCCCTCATAAAGTGAAGGGAAGGGGTCCATTATATTGGCCTTGTACGGACTCGAGTTGGAGCCCAAGAGTGGAATACTGTGTCATAGACCTATTAGTGGCAACAATCCCTCATAAAGTGAACGGAAGGGGTCCATTATATTGGCCTTGTACAGACTCGAGTTGGAGCCCAAGAGTGGAATACTGTGTCATAGACCTATTAGTGGCAACAATCCCTCATAAAGTGAACGGAAGGGGTCCATTATATTGGCCTTGTACAGACTCGAGTTGGAGCCCAAGAGTGGAATACTGTGTCATAGACCTATTAGTGGCAACAATCCCTCATAAAGTGAACGGAAGTGGTCCATTATATTGGCCTTGTACAGACTCGAGTTGGAGCCCAAGAGTGGAATACTGTGTCATAGACCTATTAGTGGCAACAATCCCTCATAAAGTGAACGGAAGTGGTCCATTATATTGGCCTTGTACAGACTCGAGTTGGAGCCCAAGAGTGGAATACTGTGTCATAGACCTATTAGTGGCAACAATCCCTCATAAAGTGAACGGAAGTGGTCCATTATATTGGCCTTGTACAGACTCGAGTTGGAGCCCAAGAGTGGAATACTGTGTCATGGACCTATTAGTGGCAACAATCCCTCATAAAGTGAACGGAAGGGGTCCATTATATTGGCCTTGTATAGACTCGAGTTGGAGCCCAAGAGTGGAATACTGTGTCATAGACCTATTAGTGGCAACAATCCCTCATAAAGTGAACGGAAGTGGTCCATTATATTGGCCTTGTACAGACTCGAGTTGGAGCCCAAGAGTGGAATACTGTGTCATGGACCTATTAGTGGCAACAATCCCTCATAAAGTGAACGGAAGGGGTCCATTATATTGGCCTTGTACAGACTCGAGTTGGAGCCCAAGAGTGGAATACTGTGTCATAGACCTATTAGTGGCAACAATCCCTCATAAAGTGAACGGAAGGGGTCCATTATATTGGCCTTGTATAGACTCGAGTTGGAGCCCAAGAGTGGAATACTGTGTCATAGACCTATTAGTGGCAACAATCCCTCATAAAGTGAACGGAAGGGGTCCATTATATTGGCCTTGTATAGACTCGAGTTGGAGCCCAAGAGTGGAATACTGTGTCATAGACCTATTAGTGGCAACAATCTCTCATAAAGTGAACGGAAGGGGTCCATTGTATTGGCCTTGTACAGACTCGAGTTGGAGCCCAAGAGTGGAATACTGTGTCATAGACCTATTAGTGGCAACAATCCCTCATAAAGTGAACGGAAGAGGTCCATTATATTGGCCTTGTACAGACTCGAGTTGGAGCCCAAGAGTGGAATACTGTGTCATAGACCTATTAGTGACAACAATCCCTCATAAAGTGAACGGAAGAGGTCCATTATATTGGCCTTGTACAGACTCGAGTTGGAGCCCAAGAGTGGAATACTGTGTCATAGACCTATTAGTGGCAACAATCCCTCATAAAGTGAACGGAAGAGGTCCATTATATTGGCCTTGTACAGACTCGAGTTGGAGCCCAAGAGTGGAATACTGTGTCATAGACCTATTAGTGACAACAATCCCTCATAAAGTGAACGGAAGAGGTCCATTATATTGGCCTTGTACAGACTCGAGTTGGAGCCCAAGAGTGGAATACTGTGTCATAGACCTATTAGTGGCAACAATCCCTCATAAAGTGAACGGAAGGGGTCCATTATATTGGCCTTGTACAGACTCGAGTTGGAGCCCAAGAGTGGAATACTGTGTCATAGACCTATTAGTGGCAACAATCCCTCATAAAGTGAACGGAAGGGGTCCATTATATTGGCCTTGTACAGACTCGAGTTGGAGCCCAAGAGTGGAATACTGTGTCATAGACCTATTAGTGGCAACAATCCCTCATAAAGTGAACGGAAGTGGTCCATTATATTGGCCTTGTACAGACTCGAGTTGGAGCCCAAGAGTGGAATACTGTGTCATGGACCTATTAGTGGCAACAATCCCTCATAAAGTGAACGGAAGGGGTCCATTATATTGGCCTTGTATAGACTCGAGTTGGAGCCCAAGAGTGGAATACTGTGTCATAGACCTATTAGTGGCAACAATCCCTCATAAAGTGAACGGAAGTGGTCCATTATATTGGCCTTGTACAGACTCGAGTTGGAGCCCAAGAGTGGAATACTGTGTCATGGACCTATTAGTGGCAACAATCCCTCATAAAGTGAACGGAAGGGGTCCATTATATTGGCCTTGTACAGACTCGAGTTGGAGCCCAAGAGTGGAATACTGTGTCATAGACCTATTAGTGGCAACAATCCCTCATAAAGTGAACGGAAGGGGTCCATTATATTGGCCTTGTATAGACTCGAGTTGGAGCCCAAGAGTGGAATACTGTGTCATAGACCTATTAGTGGCAACAATCCCTCATAAAGTGAACGGAAGGGGTCCATTATATTGGCCTTGTATAGACTCGAGTTGGAGCCCAAGAGTGGAATACTGTGTCATAGACCTATTAGTGGCAACAATCTCTCATAAAGTGAACGGAAGGGGTCCATTGTATTGGCCTTGTACAGACTCGAGTTGGAGCCCAAGAGTGGAATACTGTGTCATAGACCTATTAGTGGCAACAATCCCTCATAAAGTGAACGGAAGAGGTCCATTATATTGGCCTTGTACAGACTCGAGTTGGAGCCCAAGAGTGGAATACTGTGTCATAGACCTATTAGTGACAACAATCCCTCATAAAGTGAACGGAAGAGGTCCATTATATTGGCCTTGTACAGACTCGAGTTGGAGCCCAAGAGTGGAATACTGTGTCATAGACCTATTAGTGGCAACAATCCCTCATAAAGTGAACGGAAGAGGTCCATTATATTGGCCTTGTACAGACTCGAGTTGGAGCCCAAGAGTGGAATACTGTGTCATAGACCTATTAGTGACAACAATCCCTCATAAAGTGAACGGAAGAGGTCCATTATATTGGCCTTGTACAGACTCGAGTTGGAGCCCAAGAGTGGAATACTGTGTCATAGACCTATTAGTGGCAACAATCCCTCATAAAGTGAACGGAAGGGGTCCATTATATTGGCCTTGTACAGACTCGAGTTGGAGCCCAAGAGTGGAATACTGTGTCATAGACCTATTAGTGGCAACAATCCCTCATAAAGTGAACGGAAGGGGTCCATTATATTGGCCTTGTACAGACTCGAGTTGGAGCCCAAGAGTGGAATACTGTGTCATAGACCTATTAGTGGCAACAACCCCTCCTAAAGTGAACGGAAGGGGTCCATTATATTGGCCTTGTATAGACTCGAGTTGGAGCCCAAGAGTGGAATACTGTGTCATAGACCTATCAGTGGCAACAATCCCTCATAAAGTGAACGGAAGGGGTCCATTATATTGGCCTTGTATAGACTCGAGTTGGAGCCCAAGAGTGGAATACTGTGTCATAGACCTATTAGTGGCAACAATCCCTCATAAAGTGTGGTATCTAGATGAAAGGCGTATAGTTTGGTTGATATCGACAGTTGGTGATTGGCTGTTTGCTGATGGTCACCAAGGTCACCGATCGAGCTTCACGATTCACTGCCCCACAGGGCATAAAATTATAACATTAATAGTTATTCATCATTCATTTTGTATTGCACGGTATTTTCAAGAATTATCAAACGTAAGAGAAATTGAATTTGACAAACTTAAGAGTCCACGGGAGTCGATTCAGCGAAATATCAGTTTCTTGGTGATAACTTTTGAATGGCATGAGATATCAAAATTCTTATGAGTGAGAAACGCAGATAATTATAATAGCTTCAAGATGATATAAGTTATGATTATTCAAGTCACGTTGCATAACTGTCAAGCGTTGACAGCTAAAAAAAACATTTTTTTGATGTCAACGCTTGACAGTCATGCGACATGACTTAAATAGTTATAACTCGCGTATTAGAATTTTGATATCTCATACCGTTCAAAAGTTAACACCAAGAAACTGATATTTTGCTAAATCGACTCCCTTGGACTGTCAGAACAGATATTAGCCCCAAGCCCATGTTCTGAGAGGTGGGTTATCACAGGTTTGTCCTGAAAGCCACTGCTATTAACCAACGCCCGATAAGGACATCAATCTATCAACTAAACCACACTCAAGGTGTTAAAACCTTGCAGGTAATTACTCGCTCGTCAGCTGACGGGTCGAGACAGACGAGCGGTAACGATAAGAGATGCGCAGACACCCGGTCGTCTCGGACGAGATAACAATGGTAAGCTGGTTGTATTGGAGATTACCGATACAGTAATTAACCGATGAGGAATTACAGGGCAGATGGTGGTTATCAGTTTTCATTTTTTCGCAACTTTATGAGCAAGTTTTAATTACTGAATTGGCCTATTTTAAGAAGTAAAAGTCTGAGATGGCTATTTCATCAATTAATTAACTTATAGCCGGCCGGTATTATGACATTGGATTGGATGAGAAAGTTGACTGGTGGTTAAAGCAAACGAAAAGAGATAACAATGTTCAATCAAAGTGCGTGGTCATTGTGAATTGGATGTTGAATATACACCCAAGCTAATTGATGAAATACTAATGAGTGCACACCACAACCTTGATGACAATATTCATTTCACTCATTTCATACAAAACTAGAAATCATCATCTCACTTATAAAAGTTATAATTTATGTATTTGTCCTCCAGGGGGGGCATTCATGTACGTCTAGCAAAGATGCTAGCGGTCGCAACTTGCGATCATCGAAAACCACCCCGCGAAGTTGATGACAAATTG